>JAUOZQ010000899.1:0-21573 GCA_030710315.1 Anomotaenia brevis
TCGACTGGCAGAAATTTGAACAACCATCTTGCTCACGAATTTTTAAGGTGATTCCTGAGGCGTCGTGCGGGAACTATAAATTCTGATGCAACTGGATGAGTATTAGTTCTAAATTGTAAAACTTTCCACAAATTAAAGGAATGTTTAAAAATTCCTATTTTAGTGAAACTAATAAAATATTTCGCTCATCTAATAGCATTAGCCGAGGGAAAGAGGTTGAATTCGTATTGAGTCCAGATCCAGGCTTTCCCTTACACAGCTATGGTCAATGTTTTTCTTAAATAAAATGAAATGAAGTACGAATTCAATGATTTCAATTGCACAAGACACTTTGAAATTAATCTCAGCTTCTGCGCGTTCAGAAGCTTTTGATGTAATTAAGTAGAGATTTTAACTTTAACAAGAAGCATTCTTCTGCATAACCCAAGGCGACAAGCAATTGTTTCACCCTAATAAGTTATTGTTATTTATAACGAGCAATCAGGGACAAAACTGGAATAGAGGTTAACTGAAGAGGTGAGATTTCTAATTAATTGACCTATCAATTTTAGAATTATCGAACCTGTATCTGCATCTGAAGATTTATCCATAATTTTCTACAATTTATTTTGCAGTTCTAAAAGGGTTTTAGTTTATTAAAAAACACAAGTCTCACGTTTACTGCAACTTAACTAAGCAGGAAAAAATAAGGCGAAGATCAAGGGTTATAGAGAAATCCAAAATTATTTGTAGCTTATTATTTTTTTCGAACATGATTCTCTTTTAAAAATCAAAGCTAAAGCTAGTGAATGGTTTATTCTGATGTTCAATGATTCTCCACGCCACCGGTCATTTTTTTGTAAATTACTTAGTAGACGTCTATGCCTCCACAAATCAAAATATGATAAGGTTGGTTAGATCTATGTTTTAAAAATGCCAAGTTTTATTAAAATGTTAAACGCACTGTGCAGACATCTTAATTGACAAAGTATTTAAGAGGTGAAATTGTGAATGCGATTTGTTAAAGTGCATTGAAAAACGTTGCGAGACAACACAATTTTTCAAAAAAATCGAACAACAAGGGTAATCGGTTCGTTGAATGTATACTTACAGTGTATACAAAACTGCGGAAAAGTGAGTTGCGTTTCCATCTGGAACGACGCATCAAGAACTAGGCCGTTACGTTTCCATTTAGAGAATCATATATCGAAGCCTCAATGCCGTAGTGGTGAATGTGGAGGGAACTTAACAGGATTATTCCTATGAATTTTTGGTTAGAAGCTGAACTTCCAAAATCGTTGATGAAGCCAAATTGCCGCTTTAATAATGGGTAATTCCAACTTACGGGCTGTTGAAGAAAACTCACTTTGAATTCCTCAAACGGCATGACATGCCAACTCAACTTAGTCAAATCATATGATCACCCTCCCTTACGATTGCAAATTATTCTCCTTTTCTTTCACAGCTGAAACAGGTTTTAGCTGATCCGGTGTGTGTAATAGTTGACGATGAGGACAATGTGGTTACGGCCATAAAACGGTCTTTGTGGAAGACACCTAGCTAGTTGTTCAATGCTCCACTGTAGAAAAGCGCAATACTAGAAACAGACCTGTGGTGGCCTGACGCCAGCTTGACAACCCACAACGAGCTACTTGATTCCCCTGTCGCCAAACCAAGTAAAAGACAGAACACTACGTGATCAAAGATGTCGCCTCATAATGATCTGGAGGAATCTTTCAACCCCTACAATTATATCTCCAACAAGATGACCCCTAGTGGCTTTCACACTGCCTAATCACGCGATCATTGCTAGCACCAGTTCAAGCTACCTGACCAAGTTTCATATCTCCAGGCCTGTCCTTCAACTCTCTAATCTACTCACACTACCAGTCCAATGCTTCTTCCCGGATTGGCTGCAATATTCAACGACCTTTACCCAATGCTGACGTGGAGTACTGGCACTGTCCGCTGCACATCCCTCAAGTTTTTCTCGATGTATCTTCAAGCTACGTGCCATTGATTCCAAACCCACAATGTGGTTTCATCCGGCAATCAGCGACTTTTCGTCAATGGTCAATAAACCTGTGTTCTACCGCATTCTTATTAGATATTTTACTTTTTTCCAATATTGATAGGTTCATCACAAAAATCTAATTCACTTTGTTGATTGGGTTGCATAATTTGCAATGATATTATTATTCTTGTCTAGCTTAAGCATCCACAGAAAGCCAAAGAAAGCCTAGTAAATTTACTAATTGTTACTAGTGTTATGAGACAGCAATTTATTTGTTGCTGTGATTTCGGAGGTAAAATGTTACACACATTTTTTTTCCTATTTTTCGAACTTTTGGGCTGCCTCGTCCTTATTAGATGCATGGTACTTATAGGCCCGTTCAAGGGGTTAGACGGCTTCATTGTCCCCATGCGTCCAATTTGCCTTAACCATAACTCAAAAGCCAATCAACGAAGGCTTTGATTGATACACAAAGCTTTGTGTCTCAGGGGTTGATCAAAACATTATTTCGATTTAGACCTTCAGTTCATAGAAAATTTACTAAACAGCTGGAGATGGCAGTGGATGGCAAATGAAACAAATATACATCCCACTTACGAACTTTAAACATTACATATTTGAAAATACCACAGGCAAAGCACAGTTCCAGTGCAGTTCGATTTTGATCAAATGAGTTCAAAATAAGTCGATTGAAAAAGGCAAACCACGCTAAATATTTATATTTAATTGTTTTCATTGATAAAAACTGAAATCCTTTCTTTTAATATTGTTTTTATCAATCTGTTTTCTGAATATAAGAGAATTGCTTATCCATTTCGGTTTTATCAACATGGATTTATTCGCTCTTAACGTCTGCATTCATTTCCGTTTTTGCTACTTTGTAATGCCCTAAATGTTTAGGCTGAAATAAAATAAATTTTAGTCATAAACAGAAGTTATTTTAACACAAACAAGTCGTTATAACCTTGTTCTGCGAGACCTCCAACACATCGACAAAGTCATAGCTCTTCTTCATTGTCTTTGGTGCTTTCCACTTTGGTAAAAAGCAAGGGCTTCCTTCAAATCCTTCACCATCCGCGACTAAAAATTGTCTCAACCGCAGGGTTCTAGCTCGACTTCAAATACATTCGTTTACTTTCATGATTGCATATGTCTTGGAACCACTTTAATAAGGAGATCGTGTGAATTTTTTAATGCTCCAAAACCCATCCTCTAGCATAATTTACCAGGTTTCAAGATTCGTCATTTGAGTAAGACTGCAACTATCACCATACTTTTACAAATATTTATAATATTTTCCTCTCTATTTCATGTAATCCAGTTGGTATGGCACAATAAAATCAAGAAACGCCTTTATCTCAAACACGTGTCCATTGCGAGATAGGGAATATGGAGAGAAATGCACTCAAGATGGCACTATTTGCTATTCTGCAAATCAGACCAAATTCACTGTGAGATCAGTGAACACAAATCATGAAGTTATGGCCTTTAAGTTTATAAATCAGTCTCCTGTTTGAGACGAAAATTTATTAGAAATCGAACATTTCATTGCACGACTACTAAATGCAATTTACAGTTCATTTATTTTATTGTTTTTGTCTTTAGGGAAGCATATTGAAATACTTTTATTTCATCAAAGTGAAAATGTTAAACTTACGTCTTGATGAATTAATTTTTCCATTTTGATTAATGAATATCTAATAGTTTTAATGTTCTAGCAATTCTTTACCTATTGCATACTATCACCACAAGCTGTTCCTTTCTTCAGTCTTATTGCCTAGAGCAGTATAGAGATATTAAACATAAACGAATAGCAAGTTCAACGATGTTCTGAAAAGAATAAAATCTTTTCTTTAAGTGACACGTATCAGAAAAACATTTATTTATGGCTCCATTTAAATAAACTTGAGACCGGTATTTCCCATTCATTAAGTTGAGGTAAACACCTTTCTTTAGCATATTTATCTTTCATTTTAATTCACCATAGTGATTTCTAATCGATTCCACTGCTAGTTTGAACACTCGGTTGATAATACATTAACTGGCTACGAATTCGCCCATTACCTTTAGTTAAATTCGAAAATCTGCTAAGCAGTTATGCTGGAAATAACAAAAATTATATAAGTACTACGTGAATTAATCACGAGAAAAAATTTGAATTTATTTAAAAAAATAAAAGTATTTTGCATAAATATTTGAAAAGACAAGGAAGAAGGCAAATGGCTGTTTCTGGTGGTGCCGTTACATTAAGAAACATTTATCTTTAATAGCTGTCGAAGTATACAAACATGATTGAAAGTAAGATTCAAAAATGCAAATTAAAAGGGCTAAAAGTGAAAACTTTCCAGGTGGCCATCTCCGCTAATAAAAACTATAAAAGCTTCTGACAAGTGACCGGAATGACCTGTCCTTGCATAACATATAAGAGCCATGAAAATATCCCAATTCCACTTTACTAAACGGAACTTTAACCATATTTAAACTGCTTTTGAAATGAGTAGTTGCTATTTACAACAAGGCTTTCCGTCTCTTGTGGCCGTTATCTAACGCAACCTTTACTAGTCTTACTACTTAGGTAGCGTAGCGCCTCGTACTTTATAGCACTTAGTCAGGAATTCGTAGGTAAAACTACGAATAACTAATTCACTATTGTATAAATGAGAGGTTCTGTGACATTAATGCCTCATCATTGTCGTTTAAGTAGATCGATATTCGTGATCATAAGCAGCAACAGTACTGACAACTCAAAAAACAGATATATTGAACACATCCCAGAAACGGCTTGAAAATAATAGGACTCACTTATCTCCATTCTTTAGAAAATCACCCAATGAAAAATGTCCAACTCTGAGCCACATAAATAGTTATCGGCAGAGTGTTAGATTTGATCGTGCTGAATTTAAATTTAAAGTAAATGATTTAAAAAGGGTTTTTACTTAAACACAAAGAGTGGCAACGAAACATGAGTCCTGGTAAATTGTTACAGGATGGATATGGGAGCATAAGATCATTCCAACAAACGCTTTATTAAAGTGGTTCCAAGAAATATTCAATCACCGCAGTAGACGGACTCATTTGCAGTCGTGCTAGATGTCAACTCAATTAAATGTATCCCATTAGTGGGTTTGTTAGCAGTCCCTCCTAGGTGTTCATGTCTAACAATAGAGAATTGCTGCAGTAAATTCTGTGTGGTGTGACCTGTTTTCAGTGATTTATTGGTGTGAAATGCGGCGAAATTGAGTAGATGATGATTTTGGGGCATTTCGATTCAAAAAAGTTCCTCGTAGCAGTGCTCGGTTACGAATGACTGGACGGTTGGCGAATCGGGAAGGTGTGGGATCACTGGCTAATCGGAGCTCGCTTTATTCTGCTTGCTTCTATCCAACGATCTCTATGGGTGGTTAACGGTAGTTGCTATGGCAGCTGAGTCACCACCCGCTAGTCACCTCGTCATCATCCCAGCGATTTGAACCGGGCACAAATCAAGGAATTTCGCAACTACTTTTATTTTTGGACGATTAGAAAGATAAGCTTTATATTTTGACTCCATTTCCACCTGATTCCATTTATATTTGCTTAATAAGCTGGTTGACTGCTAGTTAGATGAAATGATTTAAGTAGGTCGATTTAACTTTTCAGTGTTTCTTGTGCATATATCTGGATCTTTCACTGCGTGGGTAAGATGATAAAGGATATATGACCCTTTGTCATGATTTTTATAATAATTCTAATTATTTAATTACAATTATATGAATTATATAATATATAGATGTATATGCACTTATGCATTATATTATAAATGTTACATCCATTTATATATAATGGTTTTATATATTATATAATATGTAATAATAATTTTTGACATTTAAATAATTTTTGATTATGATAAACTAAGACTTATGGTTGAAATTTAGCGCTAAAGAATGAACGGCGTTTATGTGCATTCATTATCAAAGCTCTTTGCCATAAGACCTGCTTCACTAGTATTTTAATTGTTGGATGAAGTGAACAATCGGATTACTAATATGATTTGTCTTTAAACGACGAGTAGATGTAGTTGTTTTATGAAAATGTCCTTAGGTCATCAGCATCAAAGGATGATTGAATCATAGACAGTACCACTGGATTTTACCAGGATAGCAACGCATCAACCATGTCCTTTTACATTTTGAGTAATAGGCCGTGGTTAGGCATACAAGCAGTCAATGTTACATACTTATATATATTTCTTCAAATGCATTTTTTCACGATTGCGTGTGATACATTCCTAAACTCTAAAGCTATGAAAACTGGTTGGCCTTTCTGTTGGATTATTGTGTATAAGTTTTTTATGATATTTTCATCAAGAAAATGAGGATTATCTCAATGATTACGAATAAAGAAGATGCGGTGATCAACACAATGACTTGATCGACTAATTTTCCCATGCGTTTGCTAAGACTCATCGACGTTTTTAATGACTTAATTTTGACGACCAGATAATAAGTTAAATAAATTGAATCATTTACAAAGAATTAATAAATTGCAGTTGCATTTCTAAAGAGGAACCAACTGTGAATATGATGCATAAGAGAGCAATTGGGCATAAGCATAAAAGCAATCCTTAACATTAAATCTTTCGATTGCATCAAATCTCCTCTGATTAACATTAGAGTGCTTAGTAGGCGAGAAATTGTGGAGAGTGGTCGGGCTGGACATTACACGGTTACCTCTTACATAAATCCGATAGTAGGATAAGCTGTAGTTATGATTTGGAATAATGGGTATTTGGCAGGCAGCCGCTATTTGAAAGGAGATGGGGAGGCGTACTAGCATTAGCTCCAGTAGGTAATGCTCATCCATGAAGTTGAAAAGCAATGAGCCAGTTATATCAATGTCCCACTTCTTCGCCATCTCATCGGATTGCGGCGGTACTGGGAAGATTACATTTAGAACGGCTGTCTTTTCGTTGCTAAAAAAACGTCACGGATATTCTCTATATTCTCCACTTAGGTCTGTAGTTCCACGCCTCTCCAGTAATACACTAGCTCTTCCATCTTCTTGATGTACTCCTCCACCGTGAAATCGGCGTCTCCGGCTCCAAAGGATGGGGTGCCAGTTGTTGATGCTCTAGTCGTCGTCAGGACACTAGAGGTGGTAGTGATGGGAATGAGAGTAGTGGTGGATGAGGCAGGCAGTATTAATGCTTCTTTCTGATTGAGGAGTAGTTATCATCAGGTATTTGGAAGGAGACAAGAAGCCAGACCTTCAGTCGCTCATATAAATCGCATTAATGCATGAAAGTGGTTAAAATGAGCCAATGATATCAACATCCCATTTCATCACCATCTGATCGGCTTGCGGTACTAGGAAAATGGCATCGAGGAGATCTGTAATTTCACAAATCTCTTTTGTCTCACGAGTTCTAAGATCTTCATGCTGCGTTCCCTCACTGTGGTATTGGAGTCTCAGTCTCCACAGGATGGAGTGCTGGTTGTTGTTGCCACAGTCGTAGTTGCAGGGGCGGTGGTTGTGGTTTGGTATATTTCGTAGTTGGCATCAACTATTTGGAGGGGGACTCCAAATAAGCGTAGGTTTAATCTTTGCCTATTCAACTAGCTCCTATTCTTTATCAGTACAGCATAAAGATATACAGCACTAGGTACTTAGGTAATTAAGTCGGTAGACGATTGCTCTGCTTGATAAAGACTCAAAGATGATCTCCTTGCACATTTTGTCACTCGTTCGTGAAGCACCGTCCATTGTTTGGTTGACCTAATCAGATTCATCATCTTTGCTTTTTAATAAAAGATTTTATATGGATATGTGGTTAGACTATTGTCACCCTTTTTACAATTGATATCATGAAGACACAGTTAAAATAATGCCCTAGGTGGGTATTCATCTACTGTCTTCTTTGTGAGTCGACAACTTGAGTGCAGCAGAAACGTTTGTTGAAACTTCGCCAATCCACCGATCACAAGCAGCTCACTCTGTCCGTATTACCATTACCGATAATACTAATTGACCCCAAAAGCGGTACTTTTTGAATTAGAAGTATTTATGATTTCTGAAGAAGTATCTCCTTGTAGGTCTTTGTACCCAGTAAAGAAGAAAAGGTGCTTTGGAATAAAAGTGGCTAATTCTCTTATGAGATATTGCCGACATCACATGAATTGACGCCATTCATGAATTTTTCACTTTAGTTGTTGGGTTTTGTTTGAAATTATTGAAGACAGGACACAAAAATACGAGTTTATCAATAACCTTGTATTTGAAACATGCATCATTGATAACGACAATATGTCTTTAATCTCAATTCGAAGGATTGGATTGTAACCTATCGAGCAGCAATGCAATTAGGCCAAAACTATAAAACTATCTGGATAAGTATTCAGCACACATGAAACTAATTCATTCCCTAAGTTTGAATCTTTAAGCCAGTTGGATAAATAGGGAGATTTAAAGACACAATCAGTGAAATATTTCTGTTCCAGCATGTCTAACATATTTCCTAGACATTTTTTCTAAGTCAGCCAGACTCTCAATTGAAGTTTTGCAAAAAAGATTTAATTATTTTTCACTGACATTTTTTATTTAATTTTTTCAAATTGCCAGCTTGATTATTGCAAAGCCAGTTTTATATGGTGACCAACTTGGCATTGACGTTGCAACGCTGTTGTTGTGCGGTCGGTAGGCTGGCGAAGTACACAAAAGATGAGATGACTATAGTTGGCAGCCTAATTGCATATTCGACTTGAAGAAGCTGGAAAGTCAAGAAAGCATCAGAAATGTCTATAACTCATCCTTTACCCTTAACAATTTTCACGTTTTGAAAATTTGATAAAGAATGAGGGGAAGTTGCAGAAGTAAAGATTTAGCCTTTGTCGTCAAAAAAATCCGTGTTTTTGTGTAGGTGCTGGCAAGAACGTCTTAAGCTATTGTAAATCATCTCACATTACAAGCTGAGTATGCTGTTTGAAAGTGAAAATGCGGCCAACAGGACGACCATTACGGTGTGCCAAATAGGTATTTAGGACTGTCTAAGCTGGTAATATGGCTGGGATAGGCAATACACTAGTGCACTAATACTATGAAGGAAACGCACACTTTAGCTCGTTTATTGCAGTTCAAAATCCACTGTGTAAAAAAGTCAAATTGCATTCCATCGCCTTAAACGAGGTCGCTGTAATGAAAATTGTCCCTAAACATTAACTAAGGAATTTCAATGGAGACTTTGATTCGACTGTAGTTTATAGAAAAAGCTAGCAGCACAACGGACGGCGATAGAATTGTGCAGACCATCCACAGAAACAGGTTCTGGTGGCCCACTTGGATTTCGGGCTGACCACTTTTATTAAACCCTGGTTGATAACTAGTGTGCCCAGTAAGTAATAGCCATGCGCACAATTGGTTCCCTTTCTGCCATTATTAAGGGTTGAATTTGTGACCTGTGTTGCAAAATGCGGAGTCATTACATCAGCCTAGAACGACAAGCACCGAAAAGCATGACAGCTGGGGAAATTTGGTTTGATTTTTCGAACTGGCACTAGGGATTCCCCTTATTTCTAAAGCACTGTTACTGATTTAATTGTGCGTATGAACGCAACTTGCAATCAATCATTCATCACACCATTGTCTTTTGAAAAAAATGTTTCAAGTAGTCCTTAGGTGTCGAGAAAATGGACCTTCAGTTTAACTGGTTTCAATTGTGAATTTGGATCCCAAACCCGTTCCCAGAATCATGTTAATATTATGTTTCAATTAGTAGAGCGCCCTTCAATAAGTAAATGCAGGAATTCAAAGGAAAGATTTCCAAAATCGTCCAGAATTGTCTCCTTAGCTTGCATGTGACACTTAAACTGTGAAAAGCGTCTGGCGTCATTGATTAATTGTTCTGCTATTAAATTATTAGCTTCACTACCAAAATTACATTGAAATAAGGGCCTTTTCTACTTCAAATCAGGCGTTTTATTACTTCATTTACAGCCAGCATTGTTGAGAATAATATAATAGCAGAATTTAAGTTAAAATCACCTTAACACTGGATACAAAGAGCGAAAGGCACTATTTATTATACTGGACGTCAAACTATTAGACTTAGGCACAACAAATTACTGAGCATGAGTATCTACGGTGTTTTTACAGCCGCCGCGATTATTCGGAAAAAGTTGCATGCCGTCCATTCCCGACGTGCCCGTCGAGGCGCATTGAAGTACCCCAGATAAATGTACCTCTTCGCTGGTTCAACCAGGTAATCCTCGGTCAGAAAGCTGCGCATGAAAAATCGAATCGACTCGAAGAAAACTAAAACATTTCTGAGTCGTTCCTCGCCATTGTTGTCGCTGTTGAAGCAACTACCGATCGAAGTAGCAAGAGCAGATATGACCGACTTCTCTTCATTATCCAACTCACCATTATAATCCACACCTATTTATGCAAGAAGATGCATTTATTAAAAGTAATCTTTTATTAGAAAAGATACTGACAAAATGTGGACTTACAAGGTTTGATTAGAAAGAGAACCACGACGGTTGCGTGGTCAGTGCTACTGCTACTGAGTAACTGTTCCTTCAAGTCTACAGCGAGACGACGAAGTAACTGAGAATGTACATCCTCCGAGGAACTAATAAATCGATAGGCCGAGTATCTTGATTGGCCTTTGCGAAGGTTTGTGCTTCGCAGCGCTTGAATAATGGGTCTGCGCAGCATTGCTTACTCGAGCATCATCACCTGATGACGTAAACTGAACTGTACGTATGGAAGCAAGGGTTAATTTAGTCATCGCAATCATTGAAATCTAGGGACATGGCAAAATGATTTGCGTACGGAATTCCAGATTGTAATACACCTTGACAGAGGCTGAATTTCAAGGATCCTGCATTCACGCATTTTCGGATTGCCTTTTTAAAGTCCCCTCGGTACGACTTAAAAGACCACATATCACAAAAACGGAAAATGAAATAGAAATAAATAAATGTGTCAGTTAGATTTTCAATGACAGGTACGCTTGTGGTTTAGGTTCATCCCTCTTGAAGTAGAAATTCGCTACCACTTGGAACGCCCTTTTGAAAAAGAAATCCTTCAATGGGAAGGGAGAGCTTTGAACCTGTGTTGCCCAAGCTGTTTCTCCATGGCAGTAAACATTGGTGCTTATTTGAAACAACTATGTTGTCATGTATTCACTTTTAATTATCTTTGAAATTTAATGATTTACAATATGAAAATTTTCTTAGAAAATTATTAAATGCAAATACAATTGTTCAAATGACCATCATGGCAGTCGTTAATGCATTGGTTTATGTTAATATATCACAAAGGAACAACGAATAAGAACATTGCTGATGTTGACATTGAAGTACAGATTTTTAAAATAGACGTGTTAATGAAAGAATTTGATGCGAAAGCATGTAATGTTGGAGTGATTCATGGAAAATGGCTACTAAAATGTCCCTAAACTGATTTGCATATATAAACCAACTTTTTCATGTAAAAAGCCTAGTACAATTCGGCTTGTATTTTTGAAAAAAATTGGCGCATGCATTTCTGTATGATCAATACATATTCTTGGACATATGGTTTATTAGCACCGGTATACCTTGAGTTGTAACTTGATAATGAAATATCATTACACGAAAAGCATATAAGATCACATTAACTGGTTTAATATTTTCGAATTAGGCTTCGAGTGAAAGTAATTTCAAATGATTTTTAACTTCACTAGAAGGGACAATTCTCGTCAGTTTTATGAAAGGTCTAGATCCAAAAAATCTTTAATATGGTATAAGACATAAATTCGATTATTTGTCCATTTTCGTAATTTGGGATTGTAGTTCATCAAAATCTTTTCAAGTGCAATTTGTTAAGAGAGTAAAACCACTACACCCGGCTTAAGGTCTTTTGTTTGAAAAATAATTAGGAAATATTCCTTAATTTGTGATTCACTGATTTGTCGGCGATTTAGATGAACCATTTCATTGTTTGGGTCAGTTGGAATGCTTCAGTGCTGGAGGTAAACAAAAATTATTATTTTAACATTTGAAAAATTCTTATTTCAGCCACTTCAGCCTTGAAAGTACTATATTGACAGTTAACATCTATAAAAGCGAAGTTAGTTTACTTTCATTTTGAAAAAAATGAAGAATATGTGTGAGATTCTAGTAGTTAGGAATTCCAGAAGCCTCCAAAACTATCATTTAAGGTAGAGAAAATCTTTGTTACAATGGTTGGTGATTTATTTCTCAGTTCTTGTGCTTCCAAACAGACCAGATTAATTCAGGGCGTATTTTTGTACTAATTGATGAATGCTTAAATAAAAGTAGAACGAATTGCGGCGTTTCAAATAATGGATTCACTGCATTTGCGTTTAGATATTGGTCTAGAAGCACGTGTCTTAATTTGGCTTCACTTTCACCACACTTTTTGACACATCTTCAAATTTCGGTGACTGTATAAATATTGTAACTAGAGAGCCTCTAGTAAAATCACCAAAATAATGCGCCCCCATTAGTGCTTTGAAATGCTTCTATTAGAAAATTATATGCAAGCAAAGGTATTGGAAAACAGTTCAAAAATAGGAGATTTCCTCCTTCTAGTCAGTATTTCCATTTCTTATTGATTGTAAGTTGGGGCGACATTGAGGCCAACCTGATGGATTTTCTCGCAAAGCTGGTTCACGGCTATGTTGCTGTGTGCCACGACGAGAATCTTGTCTTTGTGGATCCGTTTGAGGTGGTATGCAATCGCGGCAAAGGTGGGAGTCTTGGCATTGATTGGAGGACCTTGGATCAAACTCAGGGGCGTGGGAGAAGGGTGCGGACAGCGTAGATCTGACTGTGATTCTGCTCTGGCAGTCCTGGTACGGAACGTTGCTCATGGAAGTTGATTTTGAGAACCATATCCTCGGTCTCATGGCCGAGAATGAACAGCTTGATGTATTCACCCTGAGCTCGTTGTACGTGGGTGTGCCAGTGAAACCCTCTGGCACCGACTTCATCTCCAGTGCTACCTCATCGAAACAGCCTGAAAGATATTAAAAAAGTATCTCAAAAATATGCCAGGTAGGGAAATTTTAGTCAAAATGTGGGAGAGAACTCAATGTCTGGTATTTTAGTGACGTGACCCTCGGCGTATTCTTCCTCCCACCGAGGGATTAGATGAGACACAGATCATCGCCATGAATTATACGCGACGCGAGACCGGCATTGGCACCAAGAATACGGAAGTAGGCGACCCTCTATCTATTCAAAGCCACCTCCCATCGCACAAACGCCTTCTCTATCATAATAGACTACCCCATCCTGCTAGAATACTCCGCTTCGAGCTCAATGATGGAAACAGAGGTGTCACGATGTTGCTCCTCGTCTTGGTAACGCAGAACGACAGGATTGATTTCCTCCGCCTCCTCCTCAATGCCTGTCCTTGCCAGTTTGATAATTTCTTCATTAGGGTACTTCTTTGAGACCTCATCAAGAAGGTTGATTTGTTGGGCAAAGATTTGCAGCACCCGGGCGTGTTCATCTTCATTGGGCTCTTGGACGTGCCAGAATAAGAACTGGCAGCCTGGATGAGGGTCCCGTTTCGCGTCCTTGTTTGTGGTTGCGCAATCATGGCTACAGAGAAAATCGACAATGGATTCGGCCTTGGCGTGAACGAAACCGAGCAAGAAAACATTCGGGAGCCACACAGGTATCACTCGAGCATCGCATCTGCTAGAAGACCGTCTTTGTAAAGCCACATCTTCTTGCACCGTGAGCGACCTAGATGATTTACAATGTTGCTAAAGTTAATAGGTTTAACACGAAAAAATAATTAGTACCCTACCCTGCAGAGATATTTCCACTCACGTTCCAAAACAACGCTTGCGGCCCCACTGATTTCACAGTAAGCACACGCGTGTTCTGAAGTTTTTAGGCAACTGTAGAAGTGCTTTCATCAGCAATGTCTTAGAGATCGATTTCCTCAAACTTATTCGTTAACACATTTCAATAAGTCTTTCACAACTCATACTCACATAGCATGCAAGTTGAGGAAGCAGCTTCCGAACACCAGCAAATTTTCCGACCCAGTGTGTTCACGAACACGTTCGAATGCGCTCTAATATCTTCATGTAATTTAACAGTCTAACAATTTATAACGACTATGTCAATAGCAAAATACTGGCAATATACCTTAGGAATATGATATATTGTGAATAAGGGAAGACACTTTGCCAGTTTCATTCACTAAATAATGCCATTGGCAACCAATATATCCTGGGCCACTAAAATATGACACAATACAATAATAGCGTACCGATTGTTTTTTTATTATTTCGTTTCAGTCACTCGAGGACGCGGTCAGTCGGTGGAAATCAGGTGGCAATCGTTTCATAATTTTTTCCACGATCCACCTTTGTTATAATTACCTATCATGTCCCTTAGCTTATAATTTATTAATTCTTATAATTCAATTTTTTCATGGTATTAAATTTAAAGTTGACTCTACTTCGTCGCTCCTTCTGAATTGCTGAATGCACATATTGACTGGGAAAAGAAGTCCATAAGAGTTATACCCGAGATTCAAATTCGAACTTACCTTAAAGAGCTTTCTTCCACGAGGCTGCATCAGTGATGACTTCAGAAGCTCGTATAAAACTATTTGCAGAAAGCAACTAAGCAAGCAAGTTAGACACTCAATTAAGCGATCATGAACTTTGAGTTGCTTCGGATTATTGGATTGAACCTATAAACAATACCTCTATTATAGCGAAAGAATGTATCCTCAACGTTTACTTGCATCAGATTCTATTGCTTTCTCTGTGTGAGTCTTCATATTACATAATGCACACCAATGGGAGGTCACCTTAGAAATAGTTTCTCAATGGCAGATCTGTGGAACAGGAATTGTTAAGCAAAACAAGATATGTATGAGGTTTGTTAACGATCATAATGATAAATAAAATATGATTGCATTCACCACTGGGACGCCTCCTTATTCTGTTAATGTCACCTCTTATGTTGCTCCGAAAAATGCTAATGATGGAGTAGATGAGGTGGATTGGAGGTGCATGAAGGGGCATCCACTACGCAGAGGGGGCGGACATTGAACTTAGTTAGCTGGGTGCAAGGCTGCAGCCGATAAATTGGGTGCTCTTTGAATGAGGACAATTCTCCGACACCAATGACAAAAGAGCACTGAGATCCAAAAGGATACCGGCTGTACTTGTTGAAATGCCAACAGAGAGTCGTTTTGTACCGAATGCTGGTGGGCGCTGCTCCCGGCCGGCGACTTAAATTCATGCCAGGAAGATGCCTAATGCCGTGCGGTATCTGTGGCATCGACGTGAGGCAGAGAGACTGGGGTGGTCATTGGGGTGGAGGTGGAAATGGAGCAGATGGGGTAAATGTCCAACAACAGTACGGACAGCAACGGTGCAATTCGTCTTGGTTCTGTTCCCGCCCCCAAGGGTTGTTGAAACTTTGCTGCCACTCATCATTGCTCATATTGCATCCACTAGATGAAGGCCATGGATCCAACATCCAGTGGGGATCTTTGAATTCGGTTTGTTGGGCTCGCCATCCAAAGCCCTTCTCAAATCATCCACTTGGAAGAACATTTCAGCTTGATTTGTTGGTTGAGGCTGCTGTGGTGGTTGTGCAGCACGATGAAATAAGCTCTCACTTATCCGAATTGCCCTGAGGCTAGGGCTGGGGAATCGAGCAGTTGAAGGATAGAACCTATATTTCGCAAGTACGCGTCGAAATTGATATTTTCCACATTCTCAGTGTCCATTTGATGGAGGTTTCATCATGAAAAGACGGGGGCCATAGATCCAACATCCTATTCGGATCGACCTCTTCCTCGAATTTTCCATCCCTATCTGCTATTGACACCTGCTTTTCATTGCCATTTTGATAAAATCGAAAGACAACATCACTTGCGATTCCGCCAATGTGACGACTTCGGTTTCGGAGAGGATTAAGAGCTTCATCGACAACGACTTCGACCTGGGTTCACTGCAATTATTGATTAACCTTTGAACCTGGCAGTTTCGACGGTCAAAGAAGGCCATCGTTGACTGCAGCCGTCTAAACTTTTGAGCGGACCGATAACTACTGTGGTTCCTGATGACAACAAGGCTAATCAAAAGTAGGCAAAAACTGATTAAGGATTGTGAGTAAAATATTTTACATTCGAAATCATAGCGGACAACAAAATTCAGTTTCATAACACTTATGCGAATTAGCGGAATTTACAAGGCATTCAATAACTCTCCGTGAATATTTGACGTAGGGAAGAAAAATGAAAGAAATAACAATATAATATAATAATAATATCATTGGAAATGTAGCAACCCAATCAAAAAGGCAATTATCTTCTAGTAATGAACCCAACAATGTTGGAAGATAAAGTGAAATATCCAGTAAAAAGGAAGCAAAAATTTAACCTAGAACAAAAATGAGTTATCAGAGGTTAAAGCTTTTATTGAATTGGTGGATTTAAATAAATAAAAGAGTCAAAAGAACTATTATTCATCTAATTACTTAGACGAAGTTGAGCACCTCAAACTTTCGTCTAATTAGCAAATAGAATTAGTAGAAAACAGATATATGCAACAGTAATCAAATGCCATTGGAGAAAACCAAACCAGTCGAATTTTATTAAGGAGATTATATTAGACGTCTACAACTCTTTGTAGCAAAAAATCAAGTAAAGGGGATACCACATACTCCAGCAGCGTCTGAGCTCGTTTCTTTCAAGCGCAGGTTGCCGTCTTCTTCGAGAGTATATACGGCATTAAAGCGCAGGTCCTGCAAAAGAATCACTTTGTTCCAATAGACCAAAGTTCGACCATATTGCTATAGGTAAAAAATCATGCTCATTTAATGACTTGAAAAATGGGATGAAATTATAGGAAAGTCGTAAAACTCACGATTATTTAATACTCGTGCAACTCAATTTTGCTGATAGATGTTTCACAAACGTAAGTTGTAGCAGAATTCGGCGACTTCTGGCAAGTTGATAGGAATTCATCATTTGCTGGATATCGTGAAAGAAAATATTGAGTTTCATAAGGAATTCGTCTGAAAGCCTTTGCGATTTCGCTGTTGGGGAGAGAATTGGCTGGTTGGACTGTTGACGTATGATCGACTACAAAAAATTTCAATGTGAAATAGTAAAGATGTGCTAAGGACGTTTTCGTACCGTATATCCCAACTACCAAGCTCAGGATTGCGATAAGAAGCAGATTAGTAATAGTAGTAGTAGTAGAAAATATGTTCTCTATGTTGGGAATAGACCTGCTGAACTCACACCTGCTTGCATAGAAAATTTACGAGAATTTGTTCATTGCATAGTGTTGTGCATAGTGCTGTAGCTTCCTGTTCAGGACTGATTCCCAAAAAGAAGTTTGTATTTGCAGGAGAACAATTGTACATTTGTTTATAGTATTTTGAATTGCATATTTCTGCCCAAAAATACGGAAAGGAAACATGTGATCCTTTCATGTTTACACCTCTTTACAGGGACTCTTTAGTATTCCGAGAAAGCTAGCACCACGAGTGTACAGTGTAGCAAGCGAGGAGTAACATACGAGAATTCTTAGAAGATGCAGGATGGTCTCTCTCAAAAACGCACTTTGCAGCTAATTTTCTAGCATTCCAAAGTTTAGCAATGAACTCAGTTTTCATGAAGGTCTTCTAAAGCAAATCTCTCCATTTGGACTGTTGAATTAAATTTGATTTTTCCACAATAAGATAATGCATAAAGTTTTGCTCTTGATTACGACTTCATTAACAAATATATAGATTGTGTACTTTCAAAAAGGCCTTTTATTTAAAAATGGGATATTTGTTGGAACTCGTGCCATTTAAATCTTAACAGAAACATAATTAATTTTTCTTGAACTATGACGAACTCCGATATTTTACCTCAAATACTACTGCAGCATTAGATTGCTTACTTTATTATTTTGTTTTGCTTGAATTCCCAGTTTGTTTCAATTTATTGCTTTGGGAGCATCAAACAAACTGCATATGAACAGCAATAAGAGGTATTGTCACGAATTTTTACAATTAGAATTTAAGAGTTAGATCCGACTGACCTAGGGTACAAAATATTGTACCATGATGGACTATCCCTAGTATGAAAAGAAATCCAGTAAACGATCTTATATTACAAAAAATGAAAAATTGTAAACATCACACGATAAATTTTGCTTATTACATTAATCTTTTCGTTTTCATGATGCCTTATTTACCATTTATCTGCAAAAATATAAAACACTGATCGCATCGCCTTGTCAATACAAAACGGAAAATCTCGCACTGATTTCTTTTTAACATTAATAAGCCCTAATAGAGCCGGTGCATATTTTCAATTTAAAAAAGCGGCATTGATTGCACTGATGGAAAAAACATTCAAAATTTTAATAGCATCTGTTAAATTTCATTTAAATGCAAAGAAGAGGCGAATACTTGAAAAATCTCACAAAAATTTCTGCATTAAATTTTGACTACCTTGAACGGTACGTTTCCTTGAATTTATCACACATGAATTACTTAACAAAGTAGTTTAAAAGATCCCTTGATCGTGTTTCTACCACTAATAGAAAGCAGTCCCTATCGGTTTCATTAGTTTAAATGAAAAATATATGGAAAATCACATGATTATCAAGAGTAAGTTGCTTGAAATGCCAAAAAGATCTGTTTTTACTCAGAACTTAGTCATTGGTGGCTATAACGTGCGTTTTTCATCAAAAACCTTCAGGAGAATTGAAGATACCCACCATTCGATGACTTTACGGAACCAAAATAGGTGGTTTCTTGTGTTTACTTCAAAGTTATTGAGTAAAACTCTCAAGATCGCCCCAGGTTTAAACGATTTAATGAATAAATACTCCTTATATTGTTTAGAGTAAAAACTACTCATCAACAAAATTAAACATTTGCAACTACAATATGGTTTTCACTATTTATATGGCATAATTAGTGGTTTAATGAAATGTAATATGAATTAAGAATCATTTCATCATTTGTTTCAAAATATCATGAGAATCCTATACAAATAGACAAAAACCCAAAGTTTTCCATTATGAAAAACCAACAGATTCTGTCCTCAGTGAACTCCTTACTAGTCGCTTATTTCTCCATCGGAGATAACAACAAATGTGATCTTGTGAACCTTCCATGGGGTCATGAATTTGCACAACAAGTTCAACTTTGCCTTGAAGAGTTTTGTTCCACTCCGCTTGTTGCTTTCAAAGTTAACATTACTATTCCCATCAGGTACAAATAATCAATAAGCAAACATGTAATGTACATTTATGAAATTCCCTCTACTCTTTTACATTTGAACGGCTACTCTAACCAAAACCACAACGGAACACTTTTTCATTGAGTATTTACTTAGCATAGGACTCATTTCATCTGTTATATTAAAATGACCCAGTGAACTGCTTCGAAAAAGTTTGCATTTACAGATGGGTTCCTTTCAGATATCCCACTTACGCTGAAATGCGAATTTCAATAAGTAATTAAGTAACCTTTCAGATGTAGATACAAGACTGCAACTTGCAGGTTTTGCGGCAGCCATATTAACGGTCATCATTACTCAAGTCAGGCCAATTAATCCAATTTTTGAGATATAGGTATTCCTCAATTGATGAAAGCTGGAGACGTAATGTGAAATGAAGAGTTGATTAATCAAAACACAAAACACACATTGAAGGAAAGTAAAATTTCCTTCGCCTTTCCATTCCTTGCATTCCGTTTAACAAGCTCTTAAGTCCTTCCATAAAATTTGGACCAATTTCAATTTCTCAGGTGATTTGAACTACTTGATATATCTATACTAGGTATTTAAAAGTGCAAAAAATATAAGAAAGTTTTTGCTATTACAAAGCTATAGGATCTTCATCGTCAGTCAAACTTCAGGAAGGTGTTTGGATTGAAGTTTTGAATAATGCTACTACACAGTAGGAATTCCTTGGGCTTTAGTGAACACTCCCGATCCCTTAACCTGATATGGTAGTGCGATGCTACTTTAATATCTTTAAAACAGCTATTCCAAGTGAGCATATGGAATAACAAAAAATGCACAAATAGCATTGGAATATGTCAGGTTTCCACTGTTTACTGCACGTTAAAGAATATGACACCAAAATCAAAACTGTCCCCACAAAATTTATAGGGGGAATGATAAGGCACAGATTTCCTCGTGATAATGATAATAATAATAGTGTGAGATTAAATCGTCGTTCACATCATGAGTCTTACAGTATGGGGTGCTGACCACTGCATTCACGGAAATATGATTGAATGCTCTAAAAAGTATTTAGTTGCCTTGGAGCATTCTCGAAGACGTATATTTAGCATGCACTGACAAATGAGTTTAAAAGCACTTTTTCCTTTGATAATGATGATTGCTTTCACTATGGAAGTGAAATTGGAAATCTTTTCTTTTGAGCGTCAAAAGGCATGTCTGCCTCCTCAATGCGACTCTTACCTCATAGATTGACACTTGCGGGCTCGATGAACAAGGGGAGACAGCTCTGTGGCCGCTCTGGATGTGTTGTGATTAGTTCGTTCTCCTGACACATTTCCATTTCTTTTGATATGCGCTACATGCAGACAGGACTTTCACGCTTGAGGGAGAAAACGTGCTATTATTAAGTGTATAAACCTTTACGAAACCAGTATGAAAAACAGGTCTGACCACAAAAACAGTGTGATTCTTCCAGAGTACGTAAATACCACAGAACAACCTTCAAGGGACCAGGAGGCGTTTTCCAGTCAAATTTCCAATTGATTTAACTATCCCTAAACAGAATGGATCATACATAAGGAATGAATTTACTCCAAACTGAAATCAACTTGGCATTTCGATCTAATATTTTCATGTCTACTTCTCACGAGGACGTCATCATTATAAAATAGCACTAGTAACGCACCTAAAATGCAGAATGAAAAACGAACTGCCATAGATTTTGAAACGGACACGTTTTTACTCTGTAGTTTGCAAAGTAAATTCAGTTATTGCGTCTCACTGAACCGAGGATGAAACCCTAACCATGTTTCACTACGTCGCAGTGGAAAACTTGCATTTATTAAATTTTGTAATATTATTTAAAACTTTGGTTCATGGAATTTCTAGCTTTCTCACAAACTAAAACCTTTGCAATAATCTAGCTATTTTAGCGTGAAAATTTATATTTTTAAGGTATTATACTATTAAACGCAGTTTATCTTCATGATAAAGAAGATCTTATCGTGTATAAATCTAAAAAATATGACCTTTTCAGATCAGATCAAAGTTTGAGTCGCCAAATGTTCCACAATAGACTTTTATCAAACGCCTAATAGTATAAATTGTACGTTTATCTATTCGAAGTGTTGAATACCCCAAATATAAATTTAAGCAAAACCATCATGTCAGGACGCCGGCAACGAACTTTTTTTTCAATTTTGTAAAAGTAGCAACAAAAGGCTCTTTAAAGTTAAGATTCCTTATTAAAACTCATTTTAATAAAAAACAAATACAGAATATAAAGTGAAGACAACAGATCGTACACCGTTTACCTTACCGACAAGATAAAAGATCCTGATATATACACCCATAAA
>JAUOZQ010000900.1:0-21573 GCA_030710315.1 Anomotaenia brevis
GTAATTTTTTACGTAAATTTGAACAATTTTAGCTATTTATCAAGGAGGAGAGCTGGAATATTTTTAAAAAGCACGAGAGCAATTTGTTGTTTAAAATTTATTTACATTTGATCGTAAATAAATAACTTTTTCCATTTTTGCATTAGTACATAGCAAGAAATACCGTTAGTAAGTCTTTGAAAAGCCTTCTATTAATGGATGACCACGGCGATACGTCCAAAATGTATTTAGACAATTCAATATTGCAAGTAAATTCATTAGTGACTATTGGGTTTTCTTCTCTATTTAAAAAAATTTATGATTCCAATAATAATTTTGTTTTGACTTTTCCTTGCTTTTAAAAGGAACGGGAATTCTTAAGAACATCCTGGCAGCAAAGAATAAATCGCATATATGCATATCCAAACGATTGTAGAAAAATGAGGTGATTTCTATGTGACATAAAGATGCTTTAATAATCGCCATTTTGTCCTTAATGTTTGGATTGATTTCTAGGTCAACATAAAACATAAGTAAATGATGTATAAAATCAAAATTGCCGTCGTATTCAGATAAATGCTTAAGTAAACAATCATATACATTAGTGCCGATTGCAACAATGCAAGAGTTAGACAGTTTGTGCATAGAAGAAAGTGTCTGGTGTGTTTGACACCCATAAATCGTGCTTTAATGCAGCCTCCAAATAAACATAAACTGCAAATAATATGGTCATTAAATATGCTGCCAATATTATTTTTATATTTGGTAATTCAAAACAACCGTACATTTAGTAGAGTGCGAGGTCGATAGTTTTTTACTCTACTTCATGCGCAGACCTTGAAACCAAAAGAAGTAAAATTTCAGTTTTGAGCAGCAAACATTGCACTTTTAACCAATAATTTTGACAAAATAGCGTAGGGGTTTAAAAGCCAACCAAAAGGTCCATTTTGCACTGCGGTTGATCTAAAATTTGATCTTTAAATCTCAGTTTTTTAGTGTGCTTGCTCATTTCACATAACCACTTAGGGGATTCTAACTGACACCAGCAATTTGTTTTACAATGAGATGCGCCATAGCAATATTCAAGTGCGTTCTATTCAATAATTTATTTTTGAAAATATCATATATACATAGACAAATGCATTTTCTACAAAACAACTTAATCGATTTACAAAACTTTGGAACCGGGTTCTAACTTTAATCGTTCCCTTTTTTTAAAAAACATCATCCCTTAAAGTGAGCACATAACTCTATAATTTTTAATATTCTATTTTGCAGCTCTTGCTATAATTTACCTGAATTCAAGTAGAACTTTTCTCTTTAAATGTTGTGTTTTATTTGTTTTTATCTGAATTTAACATTAAGATTTAATTTTTTAAAGCAGAAAAATAATTTAGCAGTTAATGATTGCGACAAAACCTGGAAATTAACTTAACAATAAAATGATATTCCAGGATCGCTTGAGTTTCTTTGGAATTTGTTTTCGTTTGAGCTTAGAACACATACATTCACTATTACTGGAGTTATCTAAATACTTTATAACTAAAATTGTCCAAACGTTACTTACTATTAAATAAAGCAGAGATATTGTTTTTAATTTTAATATATCAGGTATACTTCAATGCAAACAAGCCGATATATAAATATGAGTTCCAAAATACAATTTACTTTGTTAACGTGGTTACGGCATTATGAATATGTTCCATTTTTGAGGTAGCCATTTTTGAAGATAAAATAAGAGCTAAAATGAGCTTTATGATATAGATCATACAGAAAAAAAGTTAAATAAAGAAAGTTGACATTATTTAAATGCTTTGAGATTTATTAATTTTCAGGTAAATACATTGCAACCGCGAACGTTTTTGCTGCTTTATTAAAAAGCAATTAATTTGAGAAGGCTTCAAACTCATATCAACCACCGTATAGGTTAATCCCATTAAAATTTCCTTTCCACAAGCTTTTAAATTTCACATTTCATCTAAATTAAATTTCTTTCTACAAGCGAGTTTTAAATAAAATGAACCCAATTTCTATATTTTAGAGAAAAAAAATTGACTAAAACTCATTTTAGTTTCAGATTGCAATAGTCGTTGACAATTTCCATATTAGACCTTAAATCGTTTTAGAATATATGTTTCTTTTATCATATTACAGGCATTCTACTTATGTGGTTGGATTTCAAATGTGAAATCAGCTAGATTTAATTACGTATTTTAAAGTGTCTAAATAAAATTTATCACTAATTTGTCTTTAAAGCAATCGGAAGAGATATTTTGAAGATAAAATAACTAGGTAAAGGGAAAAAAGTATGCAATATTTAATAATTTATTTGATTTAATAGTGCTGATAACAGAATACAAGTCACCTTTATCTCGTTAACGCAACAATTCGAGTATTCGCTGTCCATCTTGAAATTTCCGTAGTGTGTTTAATACTCAGGATTTGAAATTAAACGTGTTATGAAAGGTGTACAATTTCTTGTATAATTTCATAACAATTTTCACAACTTATGTTTGAGAACTCACCACTATATTTATATACATATTTATCTAAAGCAAAAGAAGAAAATCTAACTGCAATAAATCTTTTTGTAAAATTGATAGTTTCTTTCTATTGAATGGCAGAGTCTTAACAACATAAATGCTAATCATCTAACAGCGTTGTGAGCATTTCATTATTCTCTCGTTCTAACCTAGGTAGTTGCAAAATTTACTGCAAAAAATAAAATGAAATGCCAATTTTATTTGGTAAACATCGTAATTTATATTAGCTGATGTTTTGCCTAATAAGCAGGAACTTGTAGATTGTTGACCTTAAATCGTCTTTATTTATTAAATTAATTCAGCAGATGCAAAAATTTAAAATTCAACAGATTTTTATAATGCGTTTTGTGCTTTCAGAAATATTTCAATCACAGCATGATCTGAAACATTCAGTGTTACTTTTGTGGTTATTTTATTATTTTATGCATAAATCGTTAGCTTAGGAGAGAGTTTATCGAAAACACCTATGATGGCAATGGTCAAAACTGAATATCTTTGCAAAAAATTTAAATTTGTCTAGGGTTTCTCTTTGGACTTGCAATTAATGCATACTTGAATGTTCCCTTTAAGTCAGAATTTCTAAATTTTAAGAGCTTCAACTTCACTTTTTGCAAAGATTAAAATTGTAGGTATATCTAGTTAGATTTTTAATTTACAAATAAATGGATTCAACTTAAAAACATTAATGGAAAAAAATTGTTTGTAATCTGAAGAGGTTTCATTGAACAAAGCATTCATTATTTTATGCATTCTAAAGTTTAGAGCGCGATTACTTTAACTGATTTACAATACATGTTACATTCTCGCGATGAGGAATATTACAATTGAAACAGGCGTCATTTCCCCACGCCCTTAATCTCAAAAATAGGCTTTTTTGATTTGAATGCACGGTGAAAAGCTGTTTCAAGAGATATAAATCACTTCAATTAAAAATAATGATGTCATAATTGTCGTAATTGCTGTCTACAGAACCAAATTCAATCTTTAAATGATCAGTAATATTTAGTTTGGTTTGGAAGATTTTGCTGTATGGTTTAGGCTTTCTGGTTACTTAAAAATTTTGAGACACACACACAATTTCTTTGTGAATATTTTATCCGGCCTTTTCTGTAAAATTGACTATTTAAAACCATAGTACTGAAGCAGTACTTTGAATATCTTATATATAGAATATAAATAAATTCCCCTGTTTTCTCTAATGTCAGGAGTTAGCATGCCGAGAGAGAGAATGTATCTGTTTAAGAATTCAGCTTGCATATACCAACCAAATGTTCCTGCCCACACTCAAAAAATGTTGTTTTTGTTTTCCCTAATGACCTCATAAGCACAAAGCGTAAAAATGGTGTTTTTATTTGAAACTATGTGCGATTTTACCCTTCAAGGGCCAATCAGCTTGCTTAATTAAGGCCAATATGCACTACTGCACTAAACCAGTAATATTTAATGGAGTCTTTCTTTTAAACTAGCTGAAAATCACAAGTACATATTTTCAACATGAAAACAGTACTTTGTGTACCGATTCTGGTGATGCGTATGTTCGTAAATTAACATCTAATCTTTCAAAAAACATAATTTTATTTTTTTGATTCTTATTTTCTACGACGTTTTGTTGGATGAAGTACCAGGAACGCTAAAACAAGGTAGTTATTATTATTATTATACATGGTGGAGGGACTTGATATTTTCTTTTAAGTGATTTATTGGAAAAAAAGAAATTCTTGCCTCAAGAGTCATTTGTTTTTCTCACGTAATGAGCAAAGTCTATAAAACTAGTAGTCTGGTAATTCATTTATGATAATGTATTTCAGGTAAATTCAAGAGGAGACATTCCACAAGTAACCCTCGACTGCGTCTGCGACTGCCACCTAGCCCAACTGGACCACATATTTTGCAGAGACCGCAACCAAAACAGGCTTCTTTACCTTTATCCAGGCGACCACATTCACCACCAGGGCCAACTCCACCAGATTCACCAACGTTGGGGGCATTGGGAAGACCACACCCGTCACCTGTGTCGCCACTTTCACCACAGTATCCACAATCACCACTGTTTCAATCATTGATAAGAACACCACCGGCACCCGTATCTCCACTATCACCGTCTCAATCACAGTCACCACTGTCGCGTGTATACATAAATTGAATAGAAACTGCACTATATTCTTCTCAATGAAATTACCCTATTTCACAAAAAGTTCTCAGCAATAAAATAAATGAAAATGGCATTTTCCGTGAATGGTTTTCAAATCATTTTTCTGTAAAGTTTACCGTTGAATGACTCTGTGTATAAATGAATCAGAGTTTTTTGTTATAAGAGCTTGTTGCTAGAATTAAACAAGTTCCTTTCTGTGGTTTTACGATTGGTTGAACGCATTTAAAAACAAAAAAATTATACTTCTTAGTTAAACACAGCACGTCTAGCCTAATTCCAAGATTATTTTGTAGAGCAAGACTACCACTAAATAAATATTTAGGGACAGATTTCAACTTCTGCTCTGCTCAGGCAATTACACGTCCTAATTAAAACGTTTTGATTTATTTGCTGTTATTTTATTGGTGACACTGTAACATTGTTGCACATATGATAAAACCGACAATAATTCAACAAAAATCATGAATCTTTTTATTAATCTACTATGCATTTGGTATTTCATTTTATCTACCTATTTGCGATGGGGGCTTTTGTTGAATGAGCTTCCATAAGTAAACAGGAGGATTTTTAGTATTCGCATGTTTTACTTTTAAATAATTGCTTTTTTGTAAAATGATATTTGGTCCAACTTTGCACCTACCTTAATGCCACGATACTGCTCGGTGAAAATATTCACAATTATCCATGATCTGGACAAATATTCCGTTATCTTTTTATGAAATCAATGATATAAATCAGCTGTGAAGACACTTTTTCCCGAAGATTCCGGTTTATCGATGTTAAAGACCTACCAAAATGGTAACGATTAAAGACACAAAAGGGGAAAGAAATTACGTTTCCTCTTTTTCTTTAAAATGTGATTACATTGACACATTCCTAACACTCATATTTAAAAATTACGCATTATTTTTAAAAACATCTTAATTATCATTCAAATGGAAAATGCCGTTTGAATCTAATGCTTGACATTTCATGTTTAGAATTTTATATATTTTATATATAAAGGACATAAAAATCTATCAAATCTGAAATCTATAAGGGAATTGCATTTCCTTAATTTGTAATTTCATTTATCAATTGAAAAACTTTATCATTACTTATTTGCAAAAAAGGAGGTGTTATTTTCTGATAATCTAATGTTCAACCTGGCATATCATGTGAAGATGTTATTCGAAATGACAACGATTTGCCAGCCTGGCAAATCTGCTTTGCGACAAGTTATATTCTTAAGGCATTTAAAAATCAGTTACATTTTTGTGACAGTATTCTTAATAACCTATGGCAAATATTTAAAAAAGCAATAATTTAATGAATATACTATTTTTATTGCAATTTAAAAAGAAACAAAATATTTTTTTTCATTTTTAGCATTTCATTGCTTTATTCTTTTTTTGTGGTAACCATGACTATGGTGCCACTTGTATCAATAAAATTTGTCTGAATGTTTTCAAGTGGAACGTATTACAGACAGATTTTTGATCCCCTTATTGATAAAAACACAAAACTTAAATTAATGATGGACATTTTTTAGGTACAACTTTACTGTTTATATTCAAAATAACCATATTCTTGAATAAAGAGCCAATGAGAGTTCTTTACATTCGCAAATAAAATGATCAAACAGAAGACGTTTCGACTTAGTTAGTGCCATAGTAAAGTTAAATGAGCTGTTAGCTTTTCAAGGACCAGCCTATATGAGCATCTTCAGCAAAAATTCGTGATTATTTGTTTCTCTGCATGGCTTGGTTCATCTTCCTTTGTATATGTACATGCGTTTGAAATCAGTTGCAATTTTCCCTAAAAGTTAAGAAGCCATAGGCAGATACGAACGTTCAAAACTATTTGCGGTAAACACTAAAAATAGATTTTCAATAAAAAACATCCGCTAAGTTATGTTTCGAAGATGTATCCTAATCGGATGTCAAATTTTATTATTTCCTGAATACACCATGGATAAGAGTATAGATTTTTTATAGGCAATTAATAATATCTTCAAAAAATTATCTTACGCTAATATAATGTGAACACGAGTCATTTTGTTTCAATTTCGTCCATTCAATCTAAATAAGGCTTCGTTTATTTTATCCTAGTTTGATAATAAAAGTGATGTTGAGCACTGGGCATCCAAATCTACTATTTACTTTTTATAAGACCCGATTTATATGGCTTTTTCTTACCCTTGTTTGGTTTTTAGTGCAATAAGCGATAACTGCATTCATAATGAAATTTTTGAAACCCACCGTTTTTAAGCATTCAACTTTCATTCTTTGTGATTTACGCCATTACAGCTGACATGCAAGTGATGGACATTATCGAAATTTATGCTACCTTCACTACTGCATGTAGCAACGTTTTCATAAAGCTTACAATTGATTTGCTGTTTCAAATTTTGTATTCTATGCAAAACCATCTTACGTATTTTATCTATCTGCATTTAAGCTTGTCAAGCGCACTTGTTTCACCTGATTAAGAATCATTTTTTAAACCGTGTTAAAAATACCATATTGTGTAATTAAAACGTTTTTGTGAAGTATTGGGCAATAGTCTTGACTGTGGTTTGCTACATTTGCAATCATTTATTAATTAACTTATCAAGTTGACAATTGCAATTTTCAAACGATTACATTTTTAATAAAAATCCAGAAGCGGGTTTATTTAAATAACGCAAATGGAATTTAAAAAAAACAATTTCGGAAAAAATAATGGAGGCTTTTACATACAAATAAGATTTAAGTACATGGTTATAAACCTTGCCTTTTTAGCAGGTGGTTTATTCTTACTCTAACATGAGTAACATTTTAGATAGGCCCTGAATAGTCTTATAAGATTTGTCCTGGAGAGAAGAAACAAGCCATACGAAGGATTGCATTCTTCCTCCATTTGTTTATACATCAGTCGAAAGAGAATTTGATTCAGTATTACTATAAATTAAAAGTACATTTTTGTCTAACATGTGTTGACATTTCGAATAGCTCCCAGAACAGTTCCGTTGTAAGTGGGAAGAGAACAGAATGTTTAGAACAAATCCTTGTTAGAGGCCAATAACAAATTCTGAGATAAATCCTATGACCTCTTTTAATGATATGTTGTCCTGCAGTTTAAACTTTGTAAGAAATTGGAATAATTAACGTTTCACGTTTTTTGATTGCTAAAGAAGCGATTTCATGTTTAAGAGTTCATCATATAAGGTTGATAACAATAAAATATAGTCCATTTTTAACGCTTTTACGATAACAATTGACTGTCTCGTGCATGTTTTATTGTTATAGAAAATAAATGGGCATAAATTCATATGAAAAAACATTGTTTTGTTGTGGAAATATTGGAGGATATAATTGGGATTTTATAAATAGTTCGTACAACCGCGATGCAATAGCTCGAATTTACAAGTTGAGGTCCTACAAGAGGATATACGATTTAAATGTTGTATCACGCGTGCGAATGAACAAATTTAGAATTCTCGAGCTTCGATTTACAATTAGAAGACCTTACTTTGTCATGTATGATCTCGTGAAATAGAAATTTCCAACTTAATCAGCGAGTGATAGGTTCCCATTGCTTTCATTTTCCAGTGGCTTTGGAAATATGAATGTGAAAATAGTTGATCACAATGTTAGAAAAATGAATACTCTCATAGAAATCATTGGACGATTGATTGAACTATTACCACTTTAATAATTATTGCTTTAATACCTAATGAAAATATTGAAAACATTCATATTCCTTCACTTCAATAATATTCTTGTCCTGCAATGAACTTTGAATTTGCTGAGAATTGCTGTTTATTATTCCTATTAATTCCCCTAACTGATAATGTAAGCTTAGGATGGTCGGGTTTTCCTCAAGTAATCCAAAAGTGCCAAATTTACTTACTTGATTCGTAGTAAATAAGGCAAAACTGTATTGTTTTTTTTAAAAAATACTTTCCTTGAAATATATCGGTTAATAATATTCATTTTCTTCTACATTGCTATCCTCAAGCAATTGGTCATAATAAACAGAATATAATGTCCTCCAACAAATTTTAGCGCTATACAACATTTTATAGCACTTAATTTCAATATTCAAATCTAATTTAGAATGTTTTCTTTTAATGAATAACTACGGTTTCATCATTTTATCTAATAACAACAAAATATCGTTGAAAAATCTGAATACTACACGTTAACTTACAAATCAATATTTTTCTGTGGAAAACATACAAATATCGTTAACTTCTTTGTTGATTAGCTCTTTTAATTTGTTGTAAATTGTAACTTCAAAGTTTCTTTTGATTGAAATTAACTTTAATGAAGGCATTTTGTAATGCGGATGCAAACAAGTGCATTTATATACCGGTAACCAAACAAATGAACTTTATCCCGCTTCGTGATTTAAATAACAATAAATCTGGAGCAATTTATTCATTAAAATTCAGTACTAATACTATTTCTGATTTTGTAGAGAGACTTGTTCCTTTAGTAAAGAGGGTTTTGCATTAGCCTTGCTCTCACTGCTTTTCCAACTATGAATTCATGAAACTCAACGTGATCCTGTTAGCGCAGGCCGGGCAAAGAAGAAACGCAACAACGATTTCCTCAGCGATTAAAATTGCAAGCACAGTCAAAGGGAGTGCCATAGGAAGAATTATTTACATTTCATTTACGACTTCATATTTGTGTTTAGCAGTTAGCCTTCTGAGGTGTGGAGCTTTTTTATTTAACAAAATAGTTTTTTTAGTTAGATCAGAATTTGGTGCATTTTACTTCGTACAACATAGTTGGTTTTATGCTTTCAATCCCGAACATTGTACGCATTTTTTCGGTGAGAATTGCCAAATTTATTTCCATTTTATGGAGCTGCAAATAACATTTCTTTGAATTTGAGGCTAAACACAAGTAATCGTCATAATTGCTGTAGTAGATTGCTTGTGGTATTCTATTTTTCAGTAAATTTTTTGTTGTATTTCTGCTTATACTATTACAAGAAATAAAATCTCAAATTTTTAAACGAAGATGCAGCTTAAAAATTGAAATATGTTCAATATTTTTTACACTCGGTTTGTTTGGTTAGTTTGAAAAAAACAATAGCCTTGAGTATTTGCGACTCATAATTTGTTTATTTATACTACTGTTATACTAATTAATAACTAGCAGTTTGTTCAACGGTGGTTTATTGATCTCAGCATTTCAAAGATCACAATTCTAAAAAAAACGTTTTTTGAAGTATAGCTTTAGTCAATTTTTTTAAATCTGTATTAATTATGTCAATTTTATAGGCTAACTAAATTTAATACAAAATATTCAATTCAAGCTGCATTACTACGTACGTCAGCGTTTTTAATCCCAATGGTTATGCAAATTCTCATTCTTTGAAAATAGTTTAGACAGTTCTGCCTATTTAATTATATAATAATTTATATCATGCAAATTGGTCCAGGTTTGTCTGTCATGCTGCATTTGACTTATTTCAAAGGGCATATTAAGATCAGCTAGCTGCTTTCTTTGCTTTAAACGTTTTGCTGGTTTAACAGCAATATAACTGCTATAATTCCAAAGGCTTCCGTTGCCTTTTTATTAAAATAACATTTATTTGTCTGCACAGTTATATTTAAACTAAAATTGTCTTTCTATAATATACTGTTCATTCGTTTAAAAAACCTTGGTATGAAAAATGACGGTTAAAATCAAAATATTCTGTTTACTAAACTTATGAAATCTTATAGATAGACGTAATGTTTTAAACCAAAAATATAAATCTTAATGAAATCAAAATAGGCTCAATAAGTTATTTGTAAAAAATTCTGCTGCTTTATTGGTTTTGAAATAATTTACACAGAAAATTAACGGAATTGATTCAAAACCGTATCGATTGCTGAACAGTTTTACAATTTTTTTTTTAAAACTGCCTTTTGTAGAGAAAATGAACCGATATGTTGCAGTTAAAGTTAAAATTAAATTAAACTTTTTTTAATTGAATTAATTGACAAGGCAGGTACTAAATAGAGCATATTCTATAGATATATTGTCCGATTTTAGTGTGTGTTATTTATTTAAAAAGGTGAAAATTTATTTATTACATGCTGTATGCAGTACAACTGAAGTTGCAAAATATGATTTCAGAGAGGAATTTACTGATTAAATTGTTGAATTAAGGGTTATTTTCCTAACTATAATAAAAGCCGCTATTCAAATGAAATACTTCGCTGCATATATCAAGGTTAGCACTGTTTTGTTTTTGATGCAGGCCCAAAAGCAAGCATAACTTCTTGAGGTGTATGAATAAGCCTTTACGGCTAAAAAGGTAGCAAACAAAATATCAACCTATCCAAGGCTCCTTGTGGCATTTTTTGAACAGCTCTTATTGTTTAAAATTAATTTGAATAAATTATACATTTTAGGCCAAATCTTAAAGTTTAAGAAAAATCGATATTTGCGGATATTACATTCGGCCTTTACGTCACGATGTATATTGAAAAATGTGATTTTCATGTTTACGTACATGGCGATTGTGCAAGAAAATGAAACATCAATGTTTTTGTCATTTGGCCATTTCAACATCGTCGAATCTTAATATATTTCTTCGAGTTTAGTGATTAATTTTTCATCAAATTCTGCTAACTGAGGAATGAGAGAATTCTTCTTTTTCAAGTAGAAAAAATAACCGTATAATCAGAAGTGATATTGCATTTTTTTCAAAGATTTACTGGAAATTTATCGACTAAGGTTTTGACAACATTAATTTGAAATTTTTTTTCCTAAAAATGAGTATTGTGAATCTATTTCGAAACCAACAATGAGTATAATTTTTTATAAAATCGTGGTTAAATAATTGCAATTTTTTTAAGTTCAAATACCCTGATTTACTCGTGTTCAATTGAGTTGATTTCAGTCTTTTGGTACCGTAAAAGTATATTTACTTAGCTAATATTTTGACTTCTTATTCAATTTTCTAAAGTACAAGTTGAAATCGGTAATCGTATCTATTAAAAATTGCAATTCGTGGCTTTAAAAGTTGTTCATTACAATACAAAAAGTTTTTAAGGACTTTAAAGAAACAATATTACGGTGGAGGTTTTGTGTGTTAGAAGACAAATTAACACTAAGTTCGATTGATTAGGGCTGAATTATTTAATTAGTCACTAATTTAAAACCGGGTATTTAGTATCTTTTAATGAAATCAAAAATTTCAAATTTTAGAGAAGGATGGCAATCAAATAATCGAAAATGCAATGATATTGTACCTAAAACTGTTTCAATTACTTAGAGACAATAACATTTAAAAAAGAGAGCATTATTTTTGATTATATTACATATAAAAAATGAAAAGAAACTAATTTATTGATTTTGAACATAAATGAATTTTAGTTCAAAGCAATGAACAAAAAATATTTTGTTTTATAAAATTTAACCTTTTAATTATTATACAGAGCACCTTTTCTTTTGGTAAATCACACAATTTGGACTTAATGAATGAGGTTTTGTCTTTTATCTTTAAAACAAAGTGTGTTTAGCTGGCTTAAAATTATTGATAAGTGTTTGAAAAGATACTGTATATTTTCTCTCTTTAATAAGGATATAAAATGAAACTTGCTGCTTCCGCTCTATCAAAGGATAAAACTTTTGGCCCCAGAATATATTAATAGTTTTAGGTTTAAAGTCATCTCTTCAATAAAGGACTTATTATTTTTTGATGAAATACCGTGTCATCATTTGATAGCTTGTCCTATTCCGATATGTCCTTATACATTGGAAATGGATAATTTCGAATAGCTCCCAGAACAATTCCGTTGTAAATGGTAAGGTAAGAGAACGTTTGGAAAAAATCCTTGTTAGAGGCCAATAACAATGTCTGAGATAAATCTTATGACCTGCTTTTATGTTATGTTGCACAGCAGTTTAACCTCTGTAAAAATAGACTTAATTAACGTTTTACATTTTTTGATTGTTGAAGAAGCGATTTCATGTTTAAGAGTTAATCATATAAGGTTGATACATATATAATATAGTCAATTTTATCGCTTTTAAAATAAAAATTGACTGTCTTGTGCATATTTTATTGTTATAGCAAATAAATGGGCACAAATTCATATGAAAAAACATTGATTTGTCATGGAAATATTGGAGGATAAAATTGGGATTTTATAATTAGTTCGTACAACCGCGATGCGATAGCTCGAATTTGCAAGTTCAGGTCCTACAAGAGGATATACAATTAAAAAGTTGTAACACGCGTGCTAATTAGCAAATTTAGAATACTCGAGCTTTGATTTACAATTAGAAGATTTTAATTTGTCATGGATGATATCGCGAAATATAAATTTCCAACTTAATCAGCGAGTGATAGGTTCCCATTGCTTTCATTTTCCAGTGGCTTTGGAAATGTGAATGTACAAATAGTTAAATACTATGCTTCAAAAATGACGACTCCCATAGAAATCATCGCAATTTATTTAATTATGTCAAATGATTTTCGGTACATGTGAAAAACTTGGTATTGGTTGCTTTAGAATGAAACATGATATTCCAGGTACAATCGAGTTGCTGATAATGACTGACAATGTTCATGACGCTTCTGTCAATTTAATTTGTAATGCTTTTATATTGTACAAATTAGTCCAGGTTTGTTTGTCTTGCAGAATTTAAAACTTAGTGAAGTCTAAAAAAGGCCTAATAAATCATTTTGAGAGAAATATCAAAGCTTTTTTGGTCTTAAACTAATTTACACAAGAAATTGCCATATTTGACTCAAAAACTTGTCGATTGCTGAATAGCTTTACATTTTATTTTAAATCTACGTAGTTCACAGAAACCATACTTTTTTATGTTTCACTTTTTTGTAGAGAAATCGATTTGGTTTGTAGCTTTTAAAGTAGAATTTAAATTAGACTATCTTCTAATTAAATTAATTGACAAGACAGGTACTAAAATGGAGCATATTCTGCAGATATCTTGTCAGATTTTGTGTAAGTTAATTATTAAAAAAGACAAGAATTCAATCATTCTATTCTGTATGTGGTATAACGGAAGTTGCGAAATATGATTTCAGAGGGGCATTAACCGATTAAATGGGTAAATTCAAGGTTTTATTTCCAAATACGGTAGAAGTATGTCAGATTTTAAAACAACTCTACATGAGAACGCTATTCATAGGAGATACATCGCTGCATATGTATAAAAATAGCTCTGTTCTGTTTTTGATGCAGGCTCAGAAGTATGCGTAACTTCTCAGAGATGTATGAATAAAAACTAAGCGACTAAAACCGTAGCTCCTCGCAGCCGTTTTTGAACAGCTTTTACCGTTCTAAATTAATTACCTTTGTTAGCGAGCAAAATTTAAACAAATTAAGCTATTTAAACCTAAAATTTACATCGTTAGAAAAATCGATATTTGTGGCTTTTACATTCGGCCTTTAAGTCTCGATGTATATTGAAAAATGCGATTTTCATGGTTACGTACATGGCGTTTGTGCAACAAATTAAACAGTAATGCCAGATTTTTTTGTCATTTAGTCATTTTAGCATGGTCAAATCCAGATATTGGTTTGAGTTTAGTGAATAATTTTTCTTCAAATGCTTCTAATTGAGCATGAGATAATTCTCCTTTGTTTTCAAATAGAAAAAAATAGCTGTATATTCAGAAATGATACTTATTATTTTCAAAACTTTACTAGAAATTTAACATTGCAGTTTTAAATTTTTAACTGAAAAAGGTTTTTCTAATAAAAAAGAATAAGGTGAATCTATTTTAAAGCCGTCACTGAGCGTGAAAATTTTATAAAATCGTAGTTAAATTATAACAATTTTTAAAACTAATCACCCTGATTTAATCGTGTTCAAGAAAGTTGATTTCAGTCTTATCGGTACCGTGAATGTAATTTTGTGGAGCTATTTTTTTGATTTTGTATACAATTTGAATAAGTGCATGTCAAAATGGACATTCGCATTCATCAAGAGATTGCAAATCGTGGCTGTTAAAGTGGATTCATTAATAGAAAATACGTTTTTGTGGACGTTTTTTTTAAAAAAACAATATAACTTTAGAGGTTTTCTGCTTTATGTGACAAATTAATACATCTTAAAAGAGCATGCACTAGGGTTGATTGTTTATGGTTGTACCTTTGAATTAGTCAATAATTTAAAAGCAGGCTATTCTCTATCTTTTATTAAAATCAAAAATTTCAAATTTTGGAAAAGATCAGAAATCACACAATTGCAAATCAATGATATTGTACCTAAAACTGTTTTAATTACTGAAAAGCAATAAGATGAACAAAAGGAGTGTGTTAGTGATGAATATATTTTCTTTAATAAAGAGGAAACAAGTTCGTTGGTTCTGAATGTATATCGGGACTTTAACAATCTCATTTTTTAAGCAACGATTGGAAATTTTTTTTTCGTCAAATCTAATCTTAATTATTCTACAAAGAACCTCTTCTTTCAGTGAATTACACAACTTCGACTAGATAAAATAAGGTGTGTCTTTTACATATTAAGCAAAGTGTGTTTAGATGGCTTAAAATTATTGATAAGTGTTTGAAAGATACTGTATATTTGCTCTTTTCATTAAGGATATAAAATGTTACTTGCTGCGTCCGCTCATTGAAACGATAAAATTTTGGCCTCAGAATATATTAATAGTTTTAGGTTTCAAGTCATGACTTAAATAAGAAACTCATTATTTTTGATGAAATACTGTGTCATCATTTGATGGACTTTGGTGTCTTTTTTAATATGTCTTTAAACACTTGGAATGAAAAAATACCATATATTTTCTAGTTTTGACAAAAAGTAATTTTATTCAATCATATTATTTTTTAATATTAAAGCGATCGAATAAACCACTTTTTGTCACTCCAAAAGTATTAAAGTATAAGTACTGTATTTTTCAATGTGACTGGCTTTACATTTCACCGAAGTAAAAGTCTAAAAAAGCATACAATTTACAGCACTCAACCGGACGTTGAAGCGGAACTGATTTTTATTCGATAAATCACCAATTTATCTAATCAAGCAATTTTCCGTAGTCAAAATTTTCACTTCTTAATTTCTAGTGCAATTTCTTCCTCGCTGGGCTCCTTCATCACGTAAGCTACCTACTCGTGTTGGCGGTTTTGGAGAGGCAAATAACAAGTTATACCAAAATAAATTTCAAATTCCTCATTGTCTAAAGCTGATTGCAATAAATGACAAACCTATCACCAGAAAAACAGCATTTGTAAGGCATTTCATTATGTAGACGCTCACCGTGTAATGGTAGACTTTAACAAACCGCTTTGATTTTAGTGGTATTAATTTCAAAAAATGGCGGGTAGCTGTGGTTAATCTCATAGGCATTGCAAAAACATATATTCGTTAAGGGAACCTGTGTTCTATTGCCGAAACGAGAAATTGTAAAATCTGAACATAAAATAATTGGTAAAAATGTTCCATATTATACAAAAAAATTTTGATTTAGCAAACGCAATTAGTAAAATAAGCATTAATAAAATACCCGTGAAATAAATTTAAATTTTTAACCTATGCATGTTAATGATTTTTTATGTCAGATTTGTTTTATCGCATCAACCGTGCACTCTTGTATACCTTAATGATAAATTTGCCATTTAGATTTATTGTTTATTCATTATAACATTACGCAAGCGAACTTATCGTATTGTATTCATAAAAAATGTTCTATTATTGACAGTGCACGTTAAGCGTCCAAAAAAGGAACTTATCATACAGAATGTAAAAAAAGAATGTTATCCGCCTTTCTAAAAGTACGCAAGCATTCTCTATATAACCACTTATAAGGCAACTTAATTCGAAAACTAGAATCAGTACCTATACCATGAAGGGCAAGGTACAAATAGTGTTTCTTCTATTAGGTAAATTACTTATTTATAAAAACCAATCTCATTGAAAGTGACTTGAAATATCTTTTCAGCGTCCATGCTAGGGAGGAAACAGCCATTCAAAAGGAAGAGGCGATAACAGTTAGTTTTAACTTACTTCTCTACAATCAAATAACTTATTGCACACCTTCAATATATATAAATAAAACAAAAATATATTTAATTAACCTTTTCGAGTTTTGACGTAAGCAGAACCATTGTTAACGCAAACAAAGGCACCACGAGGTCACCCAGGTTACGGCGGTCTGGGGTCAGTTCCAGCTCCACCACCTCGTGTTGGCAAACAGCGCTCGAAACGCATGTCGCGATAAACAGGTAAACTTTTTAACTTCAATTTTTATACCTTTACTTATTACCACAATGTTTCATTTTGTCAAACTGTTGAATGATAAATTGATAGGTCTTTACTATTCCCATATGCGCAGAACTCGCAAAGTGTTAATGAAACCAAATAAATTGGAATGTGTTTAGGGGATTGCAAATCTAGCAGAATGAGGATACAGGAATCTTTCAGCTATCATACAAAATTATTAGCAAATAAATATTATTATTACTATTATTATTAAAACTAGCTAATATTGGTTTCTCCATTATTTCAGATTCATAAATTCGGCATAACCAAAACATACTTCGTTGAAGAAAACCAATAATTATATTTCATGCAATTTTAGACATGGATTAAATATATTAACAATGTGGCAAATTGCACTTTTGTATCGTAATTTCTGGGGGTTTTGAAATTTGATAACTGCTCCGAAATACTGAACTGACGATATTTTAAATTGCGTGAAACATCACTTAATCTTTTGCTGAATATATCCACATAAAGAAACTCATCTTGTCTTACGAAAAGAAAAAATTCTGCTGTTTGCAAAAAAGTATTAAATCTAGCCAATATTTATTTGATCCGAAATCGCCTAATCACATTATCCTAGCAAAGAATCTCCCTAAACACAATCTAGCCAAATCGTTATAACATGTATATATGCAAATTCAACGAAAACTGCTTCTCAATCTAATTACTCTGTTCGCAAAAATATTTTAGCAATAAAATAAGTAAAAGCATTATTTTCCGCGAATAGTTTCAAAATCATTTTTGTATAGTTTACCACTGAATAACTCTGTGTACAGTTTTATGTTAAAAGAGCTTTTTGCCTGAATTCAACTAATTCCTTTTTGTGGTTTTACGAATGGTTGAATGCATTTAAAAACGAAAAAAATGTACATCTAAGTTAAACATAGCACGTCTTGCCATAATCCAAGATTATTTAACAAGGTAAAATTATCACCATAGAAATACTTAATATCAGATTTCAGCTATTGCTGTGCTCAGGCAACTACACGTCGGGACCAAAACCTTTTGATTTATTTTCTGTTATTTTACTTATGGTACCGTAAAATAGATGCATATGTGATAAAACCGATATTAATTCAACATTAACATTCAAAAGCATTTTATTTTATTATTTACATAAATATAACATTTCTTTGAAATTCAAAAGAAAAGCATAATTCAGGCATAGGGAAATATGATTATGAAAACCTAAAAGAAAATATGGGAATTTATTAGCGTTCTGCATAAAAGGTTTGTATTTTAACTCAAAATACATATTTCTTTTTTATTACACTGAATGGGCTACTACAGAATCGATCATTTTAGAATCACATGTTACCAATTACGGTGCGTTTTAGTAATGCGCCACTCCTTATTATACATTTTGAGATGATTTGATTCGGTTTTGCTTTATTTGAGTTTATAATGAACAATAATAAGTGGAAGCAATAAGTGATGTTTAATTGGTCTTGCTATTATCTAACCATCCTTCTCCTAAAAGCAACTAGCATCATATTGTATTTGAAAATGTTGCGATTTATCTTTAAAAACGATGTTAGCCTTAAATAAATTAAGAAAACATTTAAATTCGCATAACCGAAAATGTAAAATATTAATTTATTAAATCATATCTTACTTGTAGAAGGTTGCCTCTAAATACAAACAATACGTTCTAAAAATAATTAGACTGTCATTACTATACACTATCAGTATAATCAACGATAGATGAGAAATTCAGAAAGTGGTAAAAAACGATTTTCTTTTGAATTGATTTTTAAAAAAACGGTAAAACTATTTTTGAATTCATTTAAATTACTTTCTTTCTTTTTTGGCAGATTTTTTCTTTAAATTCTAATTTTCCCTATTATATTTTTCCTTTCTAATATTTCGAAAGAGCTTTTCGCCCTTATTTATCATGAAAACAAAATTTATCAGAGCTACAGCCAAATCTAAATGCAAAAAAATCAGCGTATTTGCGTCTTGTTAAAGAACCATACATGTCTTGACTGATCAAAAATTTTATTTATTTTTGAAACCAAAAAAGTAATGAATTAATTTTCCTAGCTTTTTTCAAGGCCTTTTTTACAGAGTGACAAATTTTTTAGCTCTTAAAATTGAAAATGGATGGAATTCCCTATTTGTTGGCAATGTTATAATAAGACGTTTTAAAATACTTTGTTGTGAAATGATCATGGCAGGATATAACTAAGGAAATATATTAAAGAAGAATCCAAGATATATTGATAATATAATTTAAAAATGTATATTTTACCCTTTTCACCTTCCGTTTTTGTTAATGCAATTTAAAAGAGTTATTAAAAATTTTGGAACAGTTCACTTTGCCTAAATCATAAAACAAACTGCTCTTTAGCGATAGATGTGATCTTTATTTAAAACCGTTTCAATTTAAATTTGTAATATTTTGTCTAAAAAATGTTTGGCGAAGTCGAAAGACCAGCCGGAGTAACCTGCAACCTAGACGGAAGCTAAAATGTCATAAAATGATCAGAAAAGAAGTTTTTTAAGTGATTATCTGATTCTTTAAGAGAATTTTAATTGAATTAATAGAATAATTTAATTAAAGTAGGTTGGAATTACGATAAAAATACTTTTGATTTAATGTGCAAGTATCTTTATGTTTTTTTAATAAGTCAATGGCTGCTTGTAAAACACTTTTATTGTTACATCACCTACTGGCAACTTCATTTTTTACTTAATAACATTGTCTTTGTGATCTAAATTTGACTTCTTCGAAAGTCTGGCAAACCTGCAACTTTTATAGAACCCAAACTATTTTATCATATCTCTAAGGTTTGCCTTAACTTACCACTTTAATTAAATTCCATTTCAGTTACCGTTTCAAGGTGTGTAATCCCGAAACATTAGTTGTCGCTACTATACATGCTTTTCTGAACTATCGAGCAATTGCAAATTTAATCTCGCTTTTATTTCCGTGAAATTGGAGCAGCACATTTGACTGTGCACCGCGTTATGTTTTGTCTATCACAATTTTCCATTTTACGTTATGTCAGTGCTTCTGCCATTCACACACATTTTTATTGTATTGTACTCCAAAATACGCTTATTTTAAAATTTTATGGTTTTAAAACTGATTTGTCTCTTGATTTAGTACCTACGTCATTTACGCTGCAAGGTAACTGCCTACTATATAATTCGGTTGATTGACCAGGATAAGACCAAGCGCAAATAGTATATGAATGAAGCATCAAAACACGTTGGGAACGCACCAATACTATTATAAATGGTACATTTAAATGGATCGTCTGTTTATTGGTGATTTCAAGGATTTTTGGTCAGATGTCATATTTTGGCGCGAAAAAATGAAAGCTTCGAGTAGCGTTTCCTCAGAATTCACTGCGATCCACGACTGTAACAATTGATTCACTAATCTAAACGTCTATAAAAACGGAATACATTGATGTTTTGTATAAGAGCATTTATATCACATTTATATCTTTATGTAAACAAATTAAAGTTAATTTTACTGCCTCCCCACGTAGGGTCTCTGTAAATAAAACAGTTAAGTCTACCAACTCAAGTGTCTAGAAAATAAATTTAGGTTTATACGCAATTAGCGAAATGGCCATCATTAATATCACAACTTAATGTCTTCAAGATATTGCCTGTTTTCTCTATAAGCTTTGGTTATAAAATTTCGATTGATACTTTTTACATCTTAAAGTGCATTTTGCAAACAAGGACTAGTTTTGACTTAAGAAAACTCTTTACTCTTACAATTTTAATAAACATTTTTCTTTTTTTCAAAAATATAAATAATAATAATAGTTTAGAATCTTGTCAGGCATTCAAATCCCATTTATATTATGGGCCTAATGTTAGATGCAAAATATGCATTCATAAAATGCCTTCAATTAATGCCAAACGAATTCTGAGTAACTGGAAGTGGGATTAGGTGGTCGGTTTTATACGTGAAAAAGATAACTTCTGTTTCGTTTATTTACTCTCCAAGTTCATCAAAAATGGCCCAAAAATTAATCAACAATGGACAATATGGACATAGTGGGTCAGCTAGATTGTTAAAATTTCACATTTTGCAATATTAGATACTCAAAAAGATAACTGAGTTTGCACATGTATAAATGAATAGACTGATATAAACTTCAAATACTGTGCTGCTAGGTAATGGATTAAATTGGTGCTTTAGAAGGCAGAGACGTAGAAACCGTTGGTGATTAATGTTAATGCTACTATTTATTTCGGATATTCTCTTTTATATTTGGAAAATTGCAATGGTTCATTAAACCTTTGTCTAACATAACGATGTCCATCACTGACTAGAGGCAACAACATCAGTTGACTAAATCATTCACTAAGATTTTCCTGAGTTTCTGGAAGTTTTTCAGTTCAGATTTTTGAATATACGTTAGAACATTCCTTTACCAAACGCCCCGGAAACGAGGACATTTAAATAATGTTTTAATTAACAGATATTAAAAAAGTTATTATAAATTATAAAATTGAAACCAAATAGTTTCAATTAACGGGATGTAGTATGGTAAAATTATTTGTTTTCTTGATGTCATAGTTCTTAGATGATAGCAGGCATGTAAATACAATGTTACACCTATGGAAATACAAAGATAACTGGCACGTCTAAATGCTTCTCAGAAAAGTTTTATATGCTAATTTTATAAATCACCTCGGTTAA
>JAUOZQ010000901.1:0-21567 GCA_030710315.1 Anomotaenia brevis
GAGTCAATTTGTCTAACCACTTCGGCTGATGATGAATTTTGTTTATCGAAGTTATAAGATATTACATGTCTTAAATGATTCCTGTGCTTTTTATGTTAGCAGGGTTTGGTTTAAGCAAATTTCGTTGTTATTGTTACCTGAAACCAAATTTAATCATTTGCTATTCTTCTAAATATGAAACTTATTTAATCTCAACCTATTTAGAAAGGGGTTAATTCCATACAGGAGGGAGAAAAGGCAACGAAAAATACTCATTGATGTCGGTAAAGTTGCCGTGGTTGTTAGGTTACGAATATGTTGCCAAAGGCGGCTGGTACACTCGAAATTACTTGTCATCATGGAAGGAGAACATCTGTTATATCGCCACACATGGAAGTCCCGGCCACCACTGTGAAGAACAGCAGTAAACAATACATCCAGTACCAATGCCGGCCTCCTGTTGGCTTGTAATTTACGGAAAAATTTGGAAACACACCCCTAGCGGATATTACCAGGTCAACTCCCATAGGCAATGGGGATGGGGATCCAAACGAACCTCGTTTCAGCCGCTAAATACTACCCTGATTGTGCAGACTGGGAGCCTCTGACGAAGAGCTCCGACTGGACAGCCAAGAAAGAGCTGGTACCTGCATCCATAGAATCTGTCAGTGTGAGCCCCCGTCTTGACTATGAGCTTTTAGGGGCCCAGTTTAGACCTCTGGTGAACTGACGACACCATCACTCTACCGGCATGGGACTTCCTCCAAGGTCACATGATAGCCTCATCACTCTGGCAAAGGCTAGGAATCAAACTCAATGTAGAGCGAAACGGTTGAGGAAAAATTGACGAACGTAGAAACGGCACTTATTGCAGCTGTTTCGATTTTGTGTCACTGGCATCACGGTGGCCCTTGAATATGCACTCGCAGGTGAGTTGTGTCGGCACCATAAGACCTAAGAATGTCCTGCAGAACTCACAGGTCATGGCTCGGTAGTGGAGGCCCATGGCTTCCTCCCAGCGCGACACAAAACAAAGCATATTGACCCAAATCTGTGTAGCTCGAAAAGAACCGTGCCCCTGAAAAACGAGAGATTTCAAATGAGTGATTCATTGAGGTTATTTACCAAGATCATGTTCGCGCAACCCACTCTCCTCACTGAAACACGGGTACACGCATTAATGACTCCTCGATCTCACTGGGTCATTTTGTGTGAGTTTGTACTAGCAATTGCTGCATTTCGCTATCATTGTAGCCTCTGCGTAAATCCAGGCAGAGAAAACCAACCAACAAAATGTGCCACGATCTATCTTTTCCTCGATGATTCCATTACTCATCCATATATTAGTCAGACCACACCAAGAAGAGCACTTCCGAAATGAATTCGGAGTAAAACAAGTCTTGAATGCCTATCAATCCAGATATAAATCCAAGAGAATCTGAAATGTATCCTATTAATTAATTTAAATGTGTCCAATGGGTGCTTGAAACCGCCTTTAATCCGATGCCAATATCCAGACCCATTCTTGAGAGACCAATCTTAGAGGTTTCTCTAGCACCAATCTAAACGCTTCAAACCACATGTCGTCCTTGAGAGCAGAGGTTTGCCCAGTGTGAAATCAAATTTCACTGTGCATTTTTGCGGAGACTGTGTTCGTTGAGCTCTGAATGAATTGGGCTCTGCAGTGATTTGGGAGCCGTGGTCATGAGATCCTCCCCAACAATTTTATTTAGAGTCAAACGGTCTCAGCAAACTACTTCAAGTGCCAACGTGACCTACGCTTTGCTGAGGACCACTTTCCCTCTCTTTCGAAGGTTGCAGTCATTACTTTTGAGTCTGTGCCAATGCTTGAAACGACAGATTTTCGAGGGGGTTTCTGTAACACAACCACCTTCCGTAAGAGCACCAAATATGTTGTCTCTTTGAAGATCAGAGAGTTTTGCCATTGTTGCAAATTTCAGCAATTTTTTTAAACGTCTGACAAAAAAGTAGTTCTGGATAAGCATATCAGATGGAAAATTGGTTAAGCAAAAATATTAAGGCGTTTGAATTGTGGATACCTGACCTGAGGGAATAGCTCCGTATGCTAACCCAGTTTCATATTATGTAGATGAAAACGAAGCAACCTCACAAGCAAAAGGCAAATGAAGTGCAGAGGGGGTATATAATGAGTTCCCCCAAAGTAAAATACGAAGATGTATAAATGGTTTTAAAATTGTATTTAGAATTTCATTCAGTCAAAAAAGGAAATGGTACATTGCATTTTTCTAGGTGTCCGCAGCATCTAATTTTATCAAATCATTGTATTTTTTCAGTTTATATTAAAGCTAGATAGTTTCTCAAAGTTGAAATGAAAATTCTCTTTTACAATCGATCCTACTTCAGGCTAAAGAGTATATTATGATAGGAGTTTTAGGGAATTTAAAACTAGTTGATTCGGTATGGCAAAGAAATCGGATGGAATGAGATAAACCGCTTATGTTATTCATTTTTCCAGCACACTCTGTCACAACATCGCTATTTTCTGAAAAAAAGAGTCTCCTAACAGTACAGCTGTGCAGAACTAGATACCAAGCATTTCAACGATACGGATTGCTCATTGGCAATAAATTAACCTTGGCCCCACAACTGCATGCTGAGTCAACACGCCTGGATCTAGGGGACCAACATTCACCGCTAGCCTCCCCTTGACTTAAATGTGTCAGAGCGTGTTTACTAAAAATAGAAGAGAACATTTTGCTGACTCATTTTCACAGCCTCCAGGCGAAAAAAGAAAGTAAACAGGTAGAGTGCAAAACGCACATGAATTTGATCAAAACGAGGTTCTGCGTAGGTTACGATAATGAACCATTAAATAATAAAGATTTATTATGAATTCGAGTTAATTGCTTCCTCAGAATTAGGCCAGTCGTGTACATTTTTAAATTCAGTATTAGCTCACTGTATTATACTTGTGGTATGGAGCCATTTCGCCATACACTGTTTTCCCGTTGTTCCCGACGACCATGTCAAACCAAAGTAAAAAAGCTGTATTGCTAAGTGAAACTGTTAGTCAAGTCATGAACGGAGTAAGTCGTCTTTTAATTCCTCCAAAGCCACATCCTCGGCGTATAAATAAAAGGAAATTCGAATCACAGTTTTGGTAAATCGGATTTGTCGTAGTGGACCTACCAAGATCAATTCCGTAAGTCTTTTGGAACCTCCGGAAAGTGGAAATCTATGGGTAAGTTAAACTATATAAATTTCCAACTTTATTGATAAATAAGCCTTAAATCGTACCATTGTGTAGAGTAGAAATCTAACATTCGTCAACTTTCCGATTTTAGGTGCGGTTTCTGAACCTAAGAAACTTGATGGAGATGATGGGTAGATCGAAAATGCGTAGTGGACCTTGTAAACCTGCTTCTCCTCATTCTATATTAGATTGCGGACCACCAAGTTGAGAGGCATTCTTGCCCTCCCGGAAATGTACGACAGTGGATGGTTGGCTAAAACATATTGGAGCAATTGCTTTCTAGTTTATAAGGACAAAATGTTTAACGGATTATCATGAGGCCGTGCATACGAGTGCTTTTATCAGATTCCCTACAGCGATGGTAACTTAATGCTGTCTTCTGTATTTATAAATAAATATGACTATATCATCATCAACACTGGGCAGTCGAAAGTGTTCCATTTTGACCTATATATCATCAATCATACAGTTTAAGTTTCAGCTTTGTTAAACACATTACGTATCATGCATCTAGGCTTAATTAAGTCTATCAAAGCATTTCCAGCTTTATGGAGTTGACCAAATGCGATTGTATTGGGTTGAACGTTTCATTGAGGATTGCAGTTATTTTTACAATACTGCTGGATCGTCTAAATAACACATTCACTTTTTCACCAATAAATAAATAGAGAACTACCAATTTCGGCGGTGTGACGTTAAGGAATGAATAGACGAAGCGAAGCAGCGCATTGACCTTAACGAGCAATTTCACTTTGCTCCCTTTATTTGCGTATCGACATTCGTGGCTTTGTAACATAGGCGTTCACTTATTTAAATGACTCGGTAAGTTACTGCCTGTAGTAATCAATTACATTCGCCTCGTAAATTATCATCAATCGCAGGTCCCAATATGGGTGCTGCCTACTAGTGAGTGTAGCCACATTTTCCAGACAATATAATAGCAAGGCTACCCCTTCTTTGAGAACTGTCGTACCATGAATGCCCTAGGCTGCGTAATTACTCCGTTTTGCTACATAGCCTCAATCACTACACAATGGTATTTTGGCGTTTATATTAAAATACCCACCACCCTTTAAGTAAATTACCATTGCTACATCCACGACAGATATTACTGGGTAAAAACACTTAGCTTTGACCAATAGAACTTATTCCTTAAATCGTACTGATCGAAGTCGCTGGATATGGTTGGCTGGCCAATAGGGACCGACCATTCAAAGCCCACAAACATTACTAAGTCTCCTGACGAAACCAAGGTTTTGATGCAACCTTGTAGCAAAACCAACCCCAGGGAGCAAGCAACGTATTTAACCAGTGATTATTTCATGGGAACGCGTCCAAAATGGCCAAATTTATTTCGATACAAATATCGGCACCCATAGCAGACAGTCGACCCGGATCGTCAACGACTGAACAGACTACCAGTAGTGAGGCTCTTTTCAATCACAATTCCGAGCACTAAAACAGGTCCAAATGCAACACAGCATCCTTGAGTGGTGACGTGATCTCTCATTAGCCTAAATACGAAGCCTGAAAGGTAATGACACTTCATTTGGCATCACTTTCTTTCTAGGTGTAAAAATCGTTGTAGAATTTTCTATTAAAGTAAACAATAGGTCAGATAATATTTTCTCCCCCAGTCTTAAATTAGTTGTAATTTCGTTAATTGAGCACGAAAACAAGATGCATTCTTTAACGTTGTTTTATACATGCTTTTCTTAAGGCGGATAATCTTGTCACAACCATTTTCCTGTAATTCTCTTTTCAAATCTGTAGCATTCATGGGATTGGACGATGAGAAAAGCTTCGAGGGCAAATTTATGAAGGCGAAAATGAGTCAGTTTTGCTATGAGATCAAGGTAGATATTAAACGAACTTGCAATTAGAATACAGTGAAATCGGCAAATTTACTATCTCCTTTATGTGTGCATTAACCATTAGTTTATTTGCAATTCCGAATCTCCAATTTAGTTGTCAATTCAATTCTGTGTTTTATGAGCCTTCAGTATGCAGTTGCACATTGCTTCAGTTATTGCCCTTCCACAACAACCTTTATGCGGACCATGGCAGATTTCAACTCTAGCCCTGCCTGGTACAAAAGCATTCTCCCTAATTTAAGCAACTGCACTTCTTAGTTTAGTTAGCCAAAATAGTTTAGTATTAAGCAATGAGAGCAAAATGTGCTGAAAAAATATTGCGTTTCAGTTGTTGCTTTGAGACACAATCACTAAAACACTGTCAGTGCTTGTTCATCGGAGTTGTGAATATGTCAAACACTGATTTCCAAAGCATAATTTCATTTATATCAACAAGTAAATGATGCAGTTGCATATAGGATTCAGTAGTTTCCATGAGCAATAGTGCCAATCCAGGTTTTGTTAAAAATATGATTCTAAGAATCCCACTAAGTTCTCAATTCATGTGGAATTTTAAAAGAAGCTAAAGTATGTTCATCTTTAATCGCTCTTTTTAATCAAAGAATGACTAACACTTAGGAACACAGTGGGTTATTCCAGAAAATGGATTTCATTGAAGGGACATACTGCCGTCAGCATACAGTTTTCTCTTTATAAGTACTTTGCTTGCATACCAATAGCTTCAAATGATTCACGGACACTTACATGTTAGCTCGGTCTCATGCCTTCTGTAATGCACCGGTCATAGCGACAGCGTTGGCAGTGCCGACGGCTGATTTTAATGGTGAGGTCGCACCTGTTGTCGTTTCTGCATTTGTAATGGATTTACTTTTGAACCGCTCGACGGTAGAAGTATTTGCAGCCTTCGCATGTCAGTGCACCGTAATGGTTTTCAGTAGGTTTGTCACCACAGACTCTGCAAACCCGTTGCGGTCTCTCTCTCCCGCTTTTCGTTCATGGAGGAATATAATATGAAGAGGAGGAGGAGGAGGAACAGTTGAAACAGCTAACAGCGAAAGTGTAGAAGAAAATTTGAACAAACCGACGTCTACATGGCAAGAAACGGAATCAGTCGAACACTGTCGTGTCGACTAGTAAAAATCTTACACCTCGATGAGTGCGGTCGACCATGTGGCACTCATCCACACTCATCCACACCTAAGTTGAAGCCCCTGGGTTTTAGCTCATAAGTCGTAAACCACCTGTGAATGCGAACAATGTCAGAAAATGCATAATTCAAAGGAAGATTTAGTGGATTTACCTGACTGGCTTGAGTTTCGGCGCTAAATAGTTCGGGTGTGCAAAATCCCGGTGAAATGCATTTGTAGTAGTTTTCCTAGAAGGAGTGCTAACGAACAGTAGAAAATAATTTGTAAGAAGAGCTGACGGTCGTGGTTGGCTTCCATTTATGGATACAGCGTGCAACCACGTAATTACGCCGGGAAAGCTTAAGGTGCATGGCACAGTTGTTGACGAGCTGGAGTTACTCGCAAACCGTAGTGTGTTTTGTGTCGAGATTGAGGTCCTGCTTGAACTGTTGGTCATCTGGTTTGTGGCCTTGACGTTGCTTTTAAATCGACTCGTCCATGCGTTCTGAGGTCAAATTAGCTCCACCATGAACTTGATTCTCAATTACCATTGGTAAACCATGCCATTATAACCACGTTTTCCAATAGGCGCAGGAATTCAGTATGATAAAAAACAATCCTTTCCTAAACTCATAAAGTGTTGTGTCTCAAATTGTTTACGGACACTTACATGGTACCTGGACTTTATTAAAGCAACTTTCTTTTAAATCTTCCTTATACAAAAATGACTAGCTGTAATGCATTGAAACATAATAATACTCTTTAGATTTCGTTAAATTCAGTTTCGAAGTAATAGAGTGGGTTACTTTCCTTTCAATAATCAGCCGAACTAGTAGATTTTGTCCAATTTGTTTGAGAGTTCCATACAATAAAACACATAACCCGATTTTAGATTCATGTCTCTAGAGCACCTTCTTGTCATTATTTGTAGTTGTAATTATTATTTATTATTAATTATCAGCTGTTATCCATTATTTTAAGCAAATCGCTAGCTCTCGTATCTTTCAAAAGGAGAGCTTAAAAAAGAGTTTCAGATCAATATGGAAATACGTTTGCCTTAGTAATGAACTGCAGATCGTTTGCTGAATTTAGGAGAACATAAAACATAGAAAGCAATGGCTACAATGTGTTTTAGCCTACCATCCACTGTCGTGCACTTTGTGCACTTTTGTGCACTTTCCGAAGGGTAAGAAGTGTCTGTCTCTCGGCTTGATGGCCTGCAAGCATGAACACAATGAGGAGATGCAGGTTTATAATGTCTTCGGTTTTCTAGTTGCACATATCTTCCCCACCATGTGCCTCGGCTTTTGAAAATGCGCCTGAAATTAGAGAGCTCGGAGAAAGTCCGATTTCTACTAAACTTATTGGTGCGACTCCAAACGTATCTATGAATGACACTAGGAATTTATGTCTTTTAACTTATTCAAAGTTTATGACCGATTGGTCTTCCACTTTACAGATGTTCCAAAAGGCTTACGAGAAGGGATCTTGGCAAGACATCTACGAAAAACCTGATTTACCAAAACTGTGATTCGAATTTCGCCTTCCGATTGATTTAACGTCTTTATTCTTCACTGTGGAAATCCCCACAAAATTCTACATTGAGGATGCAGCTATGAAGCAATTAAAAGATAAGTTACTCCTTCCATAACTTGATTGACAGATTCAATTAGCAAAACTAATTCTTCCAATTTTGGTTTGGCATGGTCGTCTGCAACAACGAGAAAACCATGCAGTGCAATACGCGAAAAGCAGTTTCTTAAATATGTGTAGGCGAATAATCATAGGTTGAACTGTAAAAATGCGTACTGACTGATGCGTAATGTTCCTAACAACGCTGTCTGTTCATCTGCTTGAGTCATGATATTTGATGTAAAATTCGCGCTCTTTCCTCTGGGGGTGATTGATCCTGTGAGACGATGCTGATTTGGTCTTGGAAGTTCCTATGTGCAGGTGATATACGAATCCATCATGCATTCATGCGGGAAATTTGAATGAAAAACACATGTACATGGGGTCATGATATTTGTTAAACATGACTTTAATTATTGTCTGTATTAGAAAAATATTGTTGGAAGGAAAAAGGTGTAAAAGGAATTTTAAGGAACTTATGGATGCAAATGTCACCTTCTGCTGTATGCAACTGCTTCTTCTCAGATAGCAAAAAGCTTCACTGAATTCCTCTTAGTAATACAGCACATCGCAAGGAGAATGCTTTGAGAATGCAGTTATGAAGACCGATAAAAATGAATTTATGTCATCGGCATGTTTCAAAATCTCACTTAGCAATACCGTTTGCTCATTGTCGTCGTCAACAACAGCTGACAGCTAATGGAAATTTCGATCACATCGTTAGCACCTCTGTCACATAATCATATACCATGTAGTAGTATTTCAAAGTGTGCTTCCCACACATTGAAAGCACAGACCTGAACATCTAATGGTGTAATAGCTGAGTCACAAAATGTCCCAACATGTATAATGAGTTGGCAAGTTAGCCTGTCGATCCCGCCATGGGTGTCAGTGTGGGAGGCGATCACTAGCAATCCACTGTCAAACGTTGCGTACGTCATTTTCTCTTCAAGTGCTCGCCGTATATATGACGAACGCTTATGGGATATTGGATTTGAAAGCCTGTGAAAAACACTCCACCGTAATCCGTCCAAATGGTGATTTAAGTCTCAAAAAAGTTTTATTTCGGAGGAAGGCACGGAAGGTGTTTGCTACTCAAAAAGTAAATTAGTGTGGAAAATTAACTTCGTCAGCGTGGTTGAATTTTAAAAGCTACATCAAGTTATGCCAATATTTCCTATAATAATACGATATATTCTTAGCCAAAAGATCAACAAAAAAGCCTCTCTATATTAAACGATTAAATAAAAAAAGCCTTTAGGGGAAGTAAAGCAACCCATTAACAGTTATGAATAGATGAAATATCTCCAATTAGCACCATTACTAACAGAGCGGAGGCTCCACCCTATTAAAGTAGATGCTTTGAAATAACAGTGTGGAAATTCACAGCATCCTAGCCTTAGGTAGTATTTATGCAACTATTTGAGTGGTAAATTCCAATAATGAAGTAATGCCTAATACAATTCAAATATTCTTTAAGATAATATTGCATGAAACCCAGAACTAAAACCACACAGTCATGCTTGCATTGGTGCTCATGTGGCATTCGCAATTAAGATTAATACGAAATTCTAAAATTCGTTAGGCCTAAATATCTCAAGAGAAATTTGCGACAAGGAAAGTAGTATTCAAATTTATGAATAATTTATTTCCTATCAAAAGAGATCCAAAAAATCAAAACGATAATATTAGTAATCAAAGCGCTGAAGGGCTTCAGCTCTCATTGGTAAATCACTGCCTTGTTAAGTTAAATGTGAATAATCCTGCTCACGCTTCAAATTCAACGTGACTTTTTTAAATATACGAATCCATCATGCATGCGCGAAACCTGATTGAAAAACACATGTACATGGGGTCATGATATTTGTTAAACATGACTTGACTTATTGCCTGTGTTGGAAGAATATTGGTAGAAGGGAGAGGGGGTAAAAGGAGATTTTTAGGAACTTATGGATGCAAATGTCACCTTCTGCTGTATGCAACTGCTCCTTCTCAGATAGCAAAAAGCTTCACTGAATTCCTCTTAGTAATACAACACATCGCAAGGAGAATGCTTTGAGAATGCAGCTATGCAGAGCGATAAAAATGAATTTATGCCATCGGCATGTTTCAAAATCTCACTTTGGTTTGCTCATTATCGTCGTCGAAGGTAGTATGCATATTTATATATAAATTATTTCCATTCAAAAGAGAACTAAAATCTAAAACAATGATATTAATAAATCAAAGTTTTGGTTTGAGGCCATATATACTGCTGTGCATTGCTTACATGAACTTGCAAGAAAGTGAGTTCATATTGTGTCCCACATATTTTCCTGCAATAATGAATTTTCTAATATTTCGCTCGATCAAATGTTGTAGGAAAGTCAATGAATTAAACATACTACACATTCTAATTTAGGGAATCTTCATAGGGGATGGATCCCATACTACCCGTCTTGGAGAACACCCTAGCTAAGCTTCTCACTACATGAACATTAAAACTAGGCAGAACCTGTCCCAAAGCAATAAAGGAACGAAATCAATGTTTACAAGAATGTTTTCCGATAATGTATCAAAATACTTTAAAGGATTGCAGTGTGCAACATGACCTGACCCTTACAAACCTCAGTTGTATAATATTAGTAATGCTACTCCTTATGGTGCACATTTACTTATATTCCAAAAACCAAAGTGGATCATGTTAGGCATCTTGATCAATCCTGCATATCTAATCATATTTCATTTCATCAAATGTGATCATGAGGTTCTTTCAATTCTTTGTCCAACATGCATATCAGTCCTACAGATGGAATAACTTTTTTTCATTCACTCAAACAGGGTAACAAAAGGACCACATCTAATGGCAACCCTGAACATATATAGATCAAATTTACGCTAAAAGAGGCTTCAACCGCCAAGGTTAAATTAATGATTCATGAATTATCTGTTTAGTTCAAGCGTTAACTAATGTTATTAAGTGCTCCTTAAAATTCGCGAGGTTGAAAGTTGAATGCCTCATGAAAAATATCACAAATATCGCCTCACACGTTGGCACAGGGAAAGATATCTATAAAAATGTGGTACCTGGAATTCACACTCAAGCTGCTTTAACGACTTAAAATTTTCTTTCACTGTAAAAGAAAAAAGACAATAATTTATACACCATACGTTTTGTTTAGTTTTAAAATACAACAAATCGTAGGGAACACATGGAGCATCATCTTGTTTTAACTGATTTGTTATAACTCTCCTCATTTTAATCATTCATCTGTGCAACCAGTAAAACTCACTAATGAGGGTGGGAAGGGGATTTATTCGACAAGGTCAAAACGTAGCTTTCACCGTGCTTTTTGGCGTCTTTTCCCTGAAGTCCGCCTCGGGAAATCGTGGCGGTATCTAGGGTAAAAGTGGAAATTTTATCCAGACAGCCCTAGCAGTGATTTTGGAATTAGAGTGTAGCAGTTTCATTCATATTGTTCAATGATATTATTATAGACAGCCCAGCCAATGCCATTTGAATTTGGTATCTACCATTTTTATTCACCTTCAGAAAACAATCATACAAATATATTTGAGCAAACGCTCTCATTCTAATAGAAGATTATGACTTGATATCCGCTTATGCATATTTACGCTTCCTATTGCCAAATACCATCCGGTTTCTTAAGAAAATGCTTCTCCCAATTTTAAAGAAGAGGAAATATTGTAGATATACTTTTTCTGGCGGTTTTGAATATATGCACAAATATATGATTTGCCTTAAGTAATACACCCAAAATGCCATAAGATAGATACTGAAGTAGAAAATGGATTATAAAAATTTACATTATAAGAGAGAAGGATATATTTTCAAATATTTATTCGTTTTGGCAATAAAAAGAGGAGTAAAAATGTGGTCACTGCTGAAAAATATCCATAATTTCTATAAAACATGGACCAAATTGCCTTTACATAAATTTTTACACATTCTTTCTACTTGTTTTTCCGCTTTTTAAAAAAAATTCTTAGAAGTTTACAAGAGGACACTACTACTCATGGTACCTTCCAATATCCCAAGTTGTCCCATCATAATCCTTGAAAATCAAAATAAGCGAAAAAGCGTAAATCAAATATTGCAGAACATCTTACTTAAGCTTCAAAAACCATACCATTTTTCAAGATGAGGAGCCTTTAGACCCCAGCTAGCTAATGCAATCGCAAAAAAGTTGCGTGCTTATTTGTCCCCAAAATCCAAGATCTGCTACAACTAAATATACTTCTTTCATGACTAGATGGTGCCTAATATTAAGCTTCCTACCATCTCAAAGAATTGTAATTCACATTCAAAATACTTCTCAAAATAAATGCTGATTAATGAAAGGTACACGACCAGAAGCTTCATGCTGTTATTACAGTACTCTAGTAAAATCAATTTTTGATATCCTAATTATCAAATTAAGTGCCAACATAGTATACTACTGCTACTGCGAAGAAATATACATAGCAGCCTTATACAACTTCAGCCAAATCTATTTGATCCAGTGCAATGAGTTCCTGATGTGCACCTGCGTCCCCTTGATGATAGCACACTTCGTTGGCGTCATTAGAAACACCCTCCCGGAGGTTTCGGGCACCTTCTGTCTGAGGAGTGTTCGGGCAGGTTGTCGGCTCTCTCCAGGGTCTCTGAGGCCGTCGCGTGGGTGAACGCAGGAGCAGCGCACAAACATCTTCCCGACCTCCGGGACAATGCCGACTTCGGAGCTGCTTCATGTCAAGAAATAGTTCATTTACCTTTAAAAGAAAATATTTTCAAGCTACCTTAAATGATTCAAATGAGTTCCTCGATTTGCTGACTCTTCCGATTTCTGCCTATTGCGACAGTTTCGACAATATTAGCAGTTTATTAATTGATGCTTAAGGTTAGTTACAAAATCAACTTTAAAACCAGAGAACGCTAATTAATAGGCTAAATTTCAATTTCAGTAGTGGTTAATACTTATTATAGGCCGATATGCAAATATAAATGACTAGCAGATGAGGCATGATAACTAGGTGAGAAGTTGAACAAACCTCTATCAGAGCTCGATTATTGGCAATGCGTCTCGCTTCCTTCAAGTTTGCTGATTTATATGTTAAGCAGTGGTTCTGCTTGCGTGACTGATGACGTCAATGACTACACCATTCACGTCGCATGCCACTGCAATGTTAGTCACACACTGCATCACACTGATGCCATGTATTACGTACTTAGAATACATGTAGTGATGATAAAGCATTGCTACCATCCTTTCGGTATTTAACTGCCCATTAATCTGGTGGACAGGCTGCAAAGTAGTGGAATTCAGCCGATTTTCAGACACATGAAAACAGAATCAATAATTTGCCCCATAACAACTTGAAAGCACCTAACAGGTGCTTTGTGTTGGATCACTTGGCGATTTCTAAATGTCAACAATCGATTACGTCTCTCTTTACGTTGTCTCGGATGCATGGTTCAGCCATACAAAGCTCAAATAAAGATCAAAGAATCAAATTGTTTCAGTGAAACAAGGGTCATATTTTGCTCACTTGCTCAAATGCGCAAAGGTGCGCAACATTTGACCAATCAGAAGCAAGTGTTCCTCAGCCAATCAGGATCAACCGACACGATATAAACCACCCGTTAATCTAAACCTCAACCATAAGTAACTAAGCCACCAAGATCAAACAAGTCTTCCTGTTACACCCCGTTCTCTCTTTACGAAAATTCGCCCGACAAAGCTCAAAATGGAATGTGTTAGTCTCGTGATGAGAGAACATCTCAATTACCACCTCTTCTTTCTATTCATCAAAACTACGACCTGAGCAGCGACACTCTGTCTAACCATCGTTTTGGAAGAGCGGTCAAGTTAGCAAGGAGAGTACCGACTGATTTGAATCAATGGTCAATGAAAGCGACGTCGATCGTAAGTGATGCAAGCTTTTCTCGATTGTTTAAAACATTTCACAGCAAATATAGATATGAATTAGTCAGCGAGTTAACACATGATTGCTTCTACTGTAGACACGCCATGAAAAGGAGTACAGTTGTGGTGTCTGCAACAGGAAATTGGACGATAGATGGGACCTGCAAAGGCATATGCACACCCACGACGAGAGTTTGCCATTCAGGTGCGCACTGTGTGGCATGAGCTTCTCAAGCCATGGTCACCTGAATACGCACATCCTCATCGATACAGGAACATTTCTAGTTTCTATCGAGATTGCCATGGAAAAATACTATGACCTATCGATTTTGACCATTATATCTGCAATTGCAGATGAAAAGCGGTTCGTGTGCACTAAGTGCAACAAGGCTTTTGACAGGGAAGACTACCGTAAACGCCATATGGGGAGAATGCACTCAGGTATTGTTGAGCACCTCAGCAATTTGAAATTAATTAGCTTGTGTTGCTAACTCATAACTATTAAATCCTTATTTAGAAGTGCTCACTCGTGTTTGCAGCGGCCCAAATCGCACAGAAGTAGTGGGAGCCCTAAACGTCGGAAGAGTTGAATCAACAGAGGTGACAAATGCCCACGACTAATCCACTATTTCAGCTCCTGTCATTTATCCCGAATAGCCACTTTATGCCGAGATCACTTGCAATGCACAGCCACCTGCGCCACCACCGTTTCCGACTTCCTCCACCCTCCAGCAATACCTCCCACTTGCCGGCCCTTTAACTGGACACCGGCAACTCTAATTCAATTTGCCCTACCATTCACTATTAACGTCGCATTTGCATTTTCAGGAGACCAAAAGGAGCTTCTCAATTTGGTCATCCACAACCGGGTAAAGGATGAGTTGGAGCACGACCAGCCCCTGGATCTCTCCACCGAGTCCAAACGTTGTTAACCTCACAGTAGGCTTGGGTGCAGGTTTCTATGCCTAGGACTTTGGTGGCTCAAGGTTAAATTTCGTAGGTTTAGAAGGTAAGCGATTCTCTTGTTTTGCCTCTACATTTCCAGATTTTTCCATATACTATGTTCTACTTTGATGCTGCACTTGGATTTAGAGAGTCCACATTTTTAAATTTTGGAGCTTCGCAAAGGTTTTTTGCAAGAGAAGGGGAGCTATTTGATGTATTTCTTACCTTCGATTGATATAAAATCTTTTTTTCATTTAAGGAAGTTTCACTACTTTCTCTGCATAGATACTGGACAGTGCATGAAGCGTTCTTCGAAAATGCAGTTATGATGGACTATAGAGATGCGTCCTTTGCTATTGTTTCGTTTTCAATTTGGAATTAGCCATATAGCTTGAATTGTTTGTTTTACCTCAAGGTAGGTATCGAGAATTGCTTTTTATCCCCATGACTCATAACGTTTGAGGTCAGTGGGTGGTGACACGCCTCTACTGGGAAGGTGACTTAGTGATACTTATTCATGAATTCAGGAGTCATAAAAATAGTTGAGCAATGGAGGAAACATGATCTAAATATTTGTACAAAAATGCTCCTGACAATTTACTGCAAGTGTTTTGTTTTCCTTAAGCTCTCGCTACTCTACTCTGGCGTTTTAATTACAGGTATTTTAAATAAATTAGTGGCCGACTTTAAATGTTGAAACCCATCACAGATAAACGTGAATGTTTGGTTGCAAAACAACTGTAAAACCTGATTAAATGAAATCGTTTGAGGAGAATTTCACTACCTGCTTAATTTGAGTACTTTCATTTCCAACTATAGAAAGCTCCCATAAATTCTGCGCTCAAGGACGGCTCATCGCAAAAAATATGCTTCGACAATGCAGTTAGGACTGATGATAGTTTTGGGTCTTGTTGTACTTTAATTGTTTCAGTAATAGAACTCAAATGTTTGAATTTTGTAAGCTATCATGGTCAATAAAAATAGAAATACATGTTAACTACTTGGTTTATGCATATATTTACGTAATTGACCTGAAATACACGCGATTGCCCAACTATATGTGGGGGAGCATTCGTTGATAGACTTGATAAGACTTAGTAGCCCAACAATGCTGTTGTTCACCTCCATCAGCTATAATATTTGAGGTCAAATTCGACTGCGTGGTGACACGTATCCATTGAGATGATGACTCGGTCAAATTTATCCATATATTCAAGAAATATGAATATAGAAAAATTATATATATTATTTATCCCAAATAATCATTGGAAGCTTTTATTTTCAATGCTTTTGATCAATTATAGCAATTGTTTAACCCCATATTTGTGTAAGTTGTTGATATTTTCACATTTCCATACTTCTGCACCATTTAATTGCTGCTTCGCCTCGTCAAATCTATTCCTTAAATGTCCTGTATTGCTTAATGTCACATCGCCGGAGTTGCTAGTTCCTTATTTATTTATTCATGAGAAAGTGAATGTGTTATTTAGACCCCTGGATTTCTTCACTAAGTCCAGCCTCAGACTCTCAGTCAGCCTCACAGAAGGCTCGGTTGCTGATTTTCATTGTTAGGACAGTGGCAAGCAGGTGTTGACACTTTAAACGCTTAGAAGGTCTACCATTTTGTCTTATTGCCTTTATCTTCTCCATTATGTATTTTCTATTTTGATACTGTGCTTCGATATAGCGAGTTGACGATAGGATAATTCGACCTTTATTCATCAAGTCCTTTCCTGGATGAGTTGATCACAGGTATTCAAAGTTTATAGTTTACTTATTCGATTTTTGAAATTTAAAATTTTAACGTAGCGGCTTTGCTGCAAGGTAGTAGTAAAATCAGCATTTTTCTAAGCAAAACGGCACATCGCAGGAATTATGCCACAAGATTGCAGTTATGAGTGATGATGTGAATGAGTTTGCTTCCTTTTCGTCTTGTTTCTGTTAGGATTACAATTTGTTTTAGCTTTAGTTTGATTCCATTTTTGACAAAAACGAAAAACAATGGGAATTTGGCTCTCGACGGTAACAGTGTTGTGAAAAATAACTTCATTTTCTTCAATACAATCACTTTTGTCAACTCCATAAAGCTGAAAATGCTTAGATTGACTCAATTAAGTCTAATTGCTTAGTACGCAACGTTTTTAACAATGGTAAAACTTAAACTGCATAAGTCATGACACATAGGGCAGACTGGAGCTGTTTCGAATGCACATTGGGATGACGACCTAGTGATACTTATTTATTTATAAATAGAGAAGGTAGGAAAAATTTACCATCATTGTACGGAATCTAATACAAAGCAATCGTATTCACGGACTCATGGTAATCCGTACATGATTTGATTGATGGTTTCGCTTAGAGGTGCAGCTCCTTTTAATTTTGTTTGACCTGGTCGTGCATGGCGACATGACACCATACCACGGGTACAATACAATGAGCTAGAAACTGCTAAACACTATGTGGGTGAATAATCTTTGTTTGACTTAAAAATGCGTACTGGCTCAATGCCTGATGTGTGTAACAACGCTGCCTTTATCGGCTATATACGACATGGTATGTTTGGTCATTTTCGAACTCTTTCGGCTGGGGTGACTCATCTCCGTTCTAGCCATTAGAAAGAAGGTTTCGTCCATAGCCCTAGCTCAAAGGCTGTTGCCTTGATTTAAAAGAATGATAATTGGATGCAATCATAAGTGGTATTAACTTAAAAATTGTAGAGTAATGCATCCACTCAGTCGTTATTTGTGTACCGGTCGATGATTTATTTTATTTATTTGTTTTATTTTATTTATTTAAATATAATTAATTTATTTGGTTTCAAAGGTATTAGGAAAATTTTCACAGCCCTCGTTAAATATTTACAAGCCACTTACACAGGCACTGCAAGGAACTCTTCCATGGATCCTGAACTTTGTTGTGGAAACAGTCTGTAGATCTCACATGATTGTTTATGATGAAGAAAGATAAATTAATATGTCCACCCAAATTGCATTTTATGTCCCTGGAGTAAATAACCAAAAGCTTATTTTAACCTTTAGGGAAATTATAACTAAATTTAAAATGTACATGACTGGCCTAATTCTACTGAAGAAATTAAATGAAATTCATAATCAGTCATTAGTATTCTAGAATGACTCATTATCGTTTTAATCAAATTCATTTGCTTTTTGCACTCTACCTGTTTATTTGCTTTTTTCGCTCACAGGCTGCGAAAATGTTTAAGCAAAATGTGCTCTTCCATTTCAAGTAAACACGTTCTGACCCAGTTAAGTCAGGGGAAGGCTAGCGGTGAATGCTCGTCCCCTAGATCCAGGCGTAATGACTCAGGTCGCAGTTGTGGGGCCAAGGTTAATTTATTGCAAAAGTGCAATCTGATGCATTTAATTGCTTGGTGTCTAGTTCGGCACAGCTGTACTGCTATGGAACGCAATTATTTTTCAAAAATAATGAAGTTATGCTATAGTGTGTAAAGAAAATGCATAACTTGAGTCACTTGTCTCAGTCCATCCGAACTCTATGACAGGCCTAACGAATCAATTACTCACAATTCCCCTAAAACACCTATCAAAATAAACTCTCTAGCATGAATTAGAATCGATTTTAGAGACTACTTTTCTTTCCAAGTTTGAGAAAATTTTTTATCTTTGTTATGGAACCAATAAAATTGTACTGATTTGATAAAATTAGATACTGTAGACACCTAGAATAATTGCTATATACCATTTTCTCATTGACTGAACGAAATAATCGATGAAATTTCAAATAAATTTTATACATCTTCGTATTCTACAGCAATCCTGCTGAGTCAGGCATTAACTTTCAGATATTTGTTAATTCTTGTTAGAATATCGGAGGGGAAAATCATTTTAGTGTATTTCGGTGGATTAATTCATTAATCAAGACATCGGCATTTAATGTGTCTCGTTAAAAGACCTCTGAATTCACATATGTTAAAGAGTATTGCTTGGTAGATTTGTGGGGGTGGCCTTAATGCCAGACAGCCACCAACGAGTGATCTCTAACTTTTCATGAATTTCGCATTCGTTTATGTCCAAAAGCAGGTTTCAAGAACATGCAAATTTAAAGACACCAAGAAAGAGGAAAAGTCAAGGCAAAATACCAAGTGGAAAATATATGGTGTGGAGAAAATAGCGGAAACACCTAATATTTTCTCATCGTAATATTCGAAAATGTAATAAGCTCCACGAAATTTGAAAGCATTAATCTTTTTGTTTAGCAAATTTTCCATCTGATATGTTTATTCGGAAAAACTTTCTTGTCAGACATTTTACATAAATGTGTTGAACCTCGAAAAGATGGCAGAACTCTCTGATCTTTTAAGAGACAAAGTAGTTGGTGCTCGTACGGAAGGCGGTTGTGTTGCAGAAACCCCCTCGACTGTTTGTCGTTTCAAGCATTGATACAGTGTCAAAAGAAATGACTGCAACCTTTGAAAGAGAGGGAAAGACGTCCTCAACAAGGCAAAGGTCGCGTCGACAGTTGAAGTGGTTTGCTGAGAGAGACAATGTGACTCCATGTGCAATTGTCAGGGAGGATGTCATGACGACGGCTCCCAAATCACTGCAAAGCCTAATGTATTCAGAGCACACCGAACACAGTTTGTGAAATTTGATTTCACATAGGAATTACAGTAAAAAAATCTCTGCTCTCAAGGGCGACAAATGGTTAAGAGCGTTTAGAGTGGTGGAAGAGGAACCTCCACGATTGGTCTCTCTAGCATTGGTCCGGATATCGGCACCGGATTAAAGGCTATTTCATGCACTCTTTGGACACATTTAGACCAATCACCAGGAGACATTTCTGATTCTCTTGAATTTATATCTGTACTGATAGGCACCCGAGGATGATTTTTCCCCGAATTTATTCCCGATGGGCTCTTCTTGGTGTTTTCGTCAATCTTAATGTGATTCAGGTTAAGTATTTCGCAAAAGATCTTGCCCATGCTTAGCAAAATAATCTTGTCGGCATATAAATCAATATTCATATTAAAAATGGGAATCTGACTATTATTTAGATTTTTTTCAACCCAGCCATCAACCACCACTAGCCAGCGACCCACTCGACGCGACTTCTTAGCATCTGGAGCGTGTGGTCCCACCCACGTTGCACAAAATATGAAAAGAAACGCTTGATTACCGCTGCCCCAACTTGTTCCTCCGTTTTCGCTTCGTCTTATTTCCAAAATTTGGCAGAATCCTCCAGTTCTGCTACTTCCCTTTCTTCGAGAGAATGTGCAACAGTCGTAGGGTGTAGGGATGTTGTCGCAGATGCGCTCTACCATCATAGACACCCTTGAGTCGATAGAGTCAATCTCTCCCACGACTTCAACTGGGCTCAGTGCACCTCATCTAGTCCATTTACCGCTTTCTCTAGGATCCATAGCGACTCTGAGACACTGGAAACAGGAACTAAAGAGGGACTTTTCACCTGAGTACATGATATGCAAAACTAAAATTGCTTTATCAAGTGTAAGATCCGCAACTGTTCAACGAAATTTGTATTTAATATATAATAAATATGCCATTGTGGAAGCAGACGATTCTTCGTCGATTCCGCCACGTCAAGCGACCTTAAATCCATGGTAGCTGAGATCTGTTGAATCCCCATTTTGAAAATCTCCAATGGTGGACCGAAAATCGGGATCTGGTCATCAGTTTCTTCTGAGGTTGTAGTTTACACTTTCAAGTTGTCAGGCAAGGTCGCGAGAGGTTCCTTCACATTATCCATCACCGCTTTTGTGTCCGAAGGCTTTCCTTCCTAAATAATGCCACCAATTACAAAGAATAATAGACCACAGCTGTCAGAAAGCTTAGTACCTACAAAGGTGTATTCGAAGAAAGTAAAAAGCGTCATGGCAAAGGCTTAAACAACGAAAGGGGAATCTAATATGAATAGATGTGATAAGAGATACTGCAGTGGGTTAATTCTTTAACATGTTGTTTAAAAATAGTTGTGTTGTAACTTAGACAGATTTATTGTTCGACACGGGACTGCGCACTCTTCATTTCTGGGTTTTGGAGATGTGCAACGTCTATTTGCAACCAGATGATAACAATTAACTTGAAAGATGTTCCTGGGTGCAGTTGAACGTCAAACTACTGGAGTAAGTTGTGCTGCTTTCAGTGGGATAAGCGAAGCTTTTAAGAGGACCAGCTTTACAGTGTTAATTCAATTTGCTTAAAAACCAAAAAATGCAATTTGATTAAATTAATGTAAAAATAAAGCAAAAGAGCTTCAGTAAGAAACACTAGATGCTCATTTTGATTTTGCGGAACACATAATTTTGATCACCTCTGAAGCTCATGAAGAATAATCAGTCACAAAATAAATGCGAAGCCTGTCACAAATCGCATCAACAAAAAGACCCACAAAAATCAGATAACAAAATCAATAAAAGAAAGAAACTGGCAAAAAAATGACAAATAAAATTTTATAAAAATGAATAACCGAGTTTTTGGTTAAATTAAGAAGCGATGTCTAAAAATTAAGCAAAAAATTCTTTTACCATTGAAAGGACTGTCAATTTGCTACTTGAACTGTTAGGCTTTAATGAATGAAAAACATTTTTAGAAAACGCCTAAAATGTTTTATTGAACGAGGAAAAATTGTTCGTTGTCAATGGCAATTAATTGGTAATGCATTTGTTTTAATAAGGGCTTTATACGACAACAATAAGCGTAATGCTTTCTAGCAGGCATTAATAAACGTTAAGATAAGAATGAATTTCACTAACTGCAAGCTAAATCTGATGTCTTTTTTAGAAATAACAAATTTTTGAAAATCAGAATTAAAAATTTCCATTTTCAGATAAAATAGAAAAGGTTTGTTTTATTCGCATTTTCTACAAA
>JAUOZQ010000902.1:0-21532 GCA_030710315.1 Anomotaenia brevis
ACCTCAATAATGTAGGTTCCTTTGAGAATTTCCTTGGATTCTGGGAAGACAGAAGCCTGAAGCAGCAAAACGAAGGCTATATGGTTTATCAGAAAACGCTGCCAAAGGAGAACACATTGCAAGATATCTTGCGAAGCCATCAAAAATACAGCTGGTTCATTGTAGTCAAGATGAAACATGAGCTTGTTTTCAATTTTGGTTTTATAATTAAAGCGAATTCCTGTTACTGGTATTTGATTTTCAAGGTAACCGATCATAATCACACTCTGACCAGACATGTGACTTTAACTCGATAGATCTTGAAGTCCCACCTGTCAAACACTCTTTGGACTAATTTTGCACTGAGACTCACATTGAAAGTCCAAATTACAACAGGAGTGACAGTAGGTGCCAGAAATTGATATAAAGAGATCACTTCTAAGATTCTGTTGATTGTGGGAAAAATGAATACATGAGTGTTTTTGCAAAGAATTTCTGAGCCTCCCATCAGTATCCCACTGTAGTTACTCATAGATGTAATTTGAAGGAATAGGTTCTAACCTTGCTTTGGTGTACGCAGGAGTGAAATTTCGAATTAGGCGTTCCTAGTGTTTTATAGTCATCATCATGAGCCAACACTACCGTCCGAAAATGGAAGAGGAGCCAGTGAGACGGCAATCTATTAGTCTCTAGCTATTTGACTGAATACGGCGATCCGAAGTATTTATAGTTGAACTGAAATTTTTGCCCAACTAAGCTCTTCCTAGTCTACCCGCTTCAAATTTCTCTTTTGCTTCCTTAAATCTTCTAGTATTAGTAGGAAATAGAACTGAAAGAAACAACCCCTCACAATAGAGAATGCATTATCTCTAGTAGACACCAACCAACTGGAACTATTTAATTACTAAGCTGTTCACCACAAGTTTGAAAGGCAATCTCTCATTTAACACCGGCGTAATTTTCACATTCGCAGTCAAGCTCCTCCAAAGAAGCATCTTTGCCATTTCATTTCGTAATTTTTGATTTCATTAGCTGTGGCATTTTTTCCATTTCAAATCACCACCTTTTACACTGAATAATAATTAGACACCACGTAGCTTCGTGATGACATAAAACTTCATTCTCCCTGAATTTGTGGAAATAGTGCAGACGACATTCTTCCTTAGAAAATGCATAGTTACATCTTCTCCTTGCTAAGACATCGTAGGACCTGTTGAAGGGCAATAGACTCAGTTGACTAAACAGGGGTTTTTCTTCTCACTTTTAAACAGGATAGTAAAAATTATTTCACAAGAAATGACTTGCTAATGAGAAAAATGGGCTAAAATGTGGACTCCCTAGCTTTAATAGTTCCCGATCTTGAGGTTCCGGCGATGAAGATGTAAACCTTGAGACATTTCTCTACTCTAAGTTATTACTTGCTGGCTTGAACACCTTATTCCGTTACTTGTATCTAACCCAAATATGTTTTCTTACCTCCTGTGCCGCAAGCTTCTTCAGTGTTTAAGTGTAGTATGGAAAGAGCTTCTTAGAACTAAATCTAACTGACTTTTTAGAGAAATTTTGACCAACTTATATTAAGATTTACAATTTAAAGTAATTAATTTATGTTTTTTGCTAGCGAAAGCAAGCTGAATATACATAGGACAGTCCCAAAAAATACTAAGTGAATTAATTGAGTTTTACAGTTTAATGGCAAGCATAGGGAGAAGTAATGCCAATTTCAAAACCTGCTTTGGTTGTCTTTTCAGGATATATGTGTATTTTGATTTTTAAAAAGTATGAGCAATCATTGTGAATGTAAAGTAGCAAACAATATTCATCAATCCTTTGACAGATTTTTTTGGTCCGAAATAGTATGAGCTCGAGTATTCAGGGCGATATTTTGAATTTCGTATATCTAGAGGGGTAAAAATAATGTGAAGGAAAGGGGTAGGCCTCATTAATACAAGAACAGCCAGGTTTTTAGATTCCTGGGTAGAGTGCCAGGCCTTACTGAAGTAATAAAGAATATTGCCTTCAATAGCATAATCACGTTCAAACTATCAGTGAAGGGTCAGCACCAATGAATCTTAGGCTTGGATCAACTCAACAAACGCAACAATAAAGTCGAGGGACTTGCACTATCAATAGGATATGAGCAAAGTACGCGGAGCGGAGCCACAGGAACAAGGTTTCTAGCTACCGCTTTTTCCTTTGCTCGAAATTCAGATGCTTCACTCTCAAAAGCAACTGCTTACGTACGTGATAGATATCGTACTGCAGATGCTTGGCTTGGTCCATGTCATGGAGTCTATCTATCTGAATAGTTGTGTGTGCTTCACTGGGAGCTTATACTTTGGCTATAAATACTGATCTAGATTTAGAATTTACTTGTGTGTCTAAGGAAGACTTTTCAAAAACAATTACAGATTAAAATGGTTACATTTAGTTGAAAATTCTGTTTATCGTTAGAGCAACTTTAAATTACAAGCATTATGCTTGGTATGCCTGGCATTAGCACTATCGGTTTAGAGTAACTAACGAACATTAAAGACTAAAAGAGGTAGATTCAAATAGAAGTGGTTCTTAGCGTATGCAAATTTTTCACCTTTAGTCCGAACCTCAATATTAATATCAGTTGTCATATAGTAAAACTAGACATTTAATTGTAAAGCAATTCAGTTGTCTACACATAACTATGAGACTACTTCTTTCAACTGCCCGGATTCGACACACCTAACCAACCAACCCGTTGATTCACGACCCTAACCAATTCTTTTTCAAGAGAAGCAAAACGATCATCCCTTAACCGCTTATCCATTACTGGTTCCCTCCCATACCCCTACAATCCCACAACGAGCATTTGCATGCCATTGATATTTCTCATTAGTCACTGAGTGGGAGTCCTACCTAGTACATATGCCCCCAGATTTCTGCCTATAAAAATTGATAATAAATTATGGAGTGAGGAATGGTTTTGCAAAATCAAGACGTGGGAATCTTAAGTTCAAGTGTTGGTGCAACGTCTTCTCTACATGCCCTTGGAAGCTACCCATTATTCTATCTTGGATTATTGATTCATCGTAGATAGGTCCTCAGCAGCCTTAGAGCGTGAAAATATGTCGTGTTGCTAAATTGGTGCTGCTGACCAGCAATAGAATCAAGAATGTTACTAGAACTTTTAGAACATTGACACATAGATTGCATTAGGCACTACCTTTGAATTGCGATATGAGCATAACATAGACTAAATTTTCCATACCTTTTTTTCTGTGTTAACTGGAACACCCCTTACCTTTAAAGATACCCAGAGTGGTAACATTTAAATTGCACAGGTATGTTACAGACTAGGATTTTAAAGAAGGCCATGGCTTCATTAAAACATTCTATCGCTGTAACAATATAAGCTTTTGTAATAGGAAGATCAGAAGGTTTGGATTGACAATTTTACAAATAATTTACCATCATCCATGGTTATAGTACATTAAAACTCTATATCTGTCCTCTGTATGACGTCCAAGCAACCGGAAATTGCCAATTAGTTAGTCATAGAAAGGGAAACGGCGAAAATCTCCAAAAAAGTAACTTGGTTGGACCTTAATCATCGTTTCACGTGTATGGATAAGTTACTTAGAACTAGGCTAACGTTAGACGTGTGAAAGGTTATCATTTACTGCCAAAAAATCGTTGATTAATATGTAGATTCGAAGTAGTAGGCTTGTAGCGCTTATGCGCTGTGCTGATATGCAGAATGCTAGCAACCACGGACCAATCACAAGTGCCGCCAAGTCAGAATTCGTGTCCCGTAGTCAAAAGAAGCGTACACAACACCGTGGCGCAGCGTGCAAGCAACATCACATTCGTCACGTGCCTGTTATTTCGCCTAACACAAGTTCATACTTCTTCCATATTCGGCTTTTTCTTGTCTTAGAGGTTGTGGGGAATTTCGTTAGGCTTTAAATAAAGGAACAGTCATTCTCATACCATGTGTGAAAACCAAAACAATCAATAGGCATATAATTTCGTTTATTGTCACTTGCGAGCACAAAAATCCATATCTTAGGGTCTGCCTTAAGCAAAAATTGCTATAAATTAGACAACTCAAATGCCATAATAGCCAAAACTGCACAATAAGACCTAGAACAGGCTAAAACATCAGAAGATCTGTAAACTGCTTTGTCAAATCAACCAGCTGAATTTATTTACAGAATCTACTGTTGGTTAGCCTTTCACGAAGGTTGAAGTGGTTACCATAACAGAGTCCTAGCAACACTGGTGTTCCTGGCAGATAATTTTATATTTTAATTTGAAACTTTCAAAGTCAGGCATACTGCATTGCCTTTGATTTAAAATATTGCCTGTTAAAAGCGGCTCTTAGTGGCCTCAAGATGATTATTATCAATGATTCCTACTCACCGAAAGCCAACCAGCAAGCAGATCCTTCAGCCTGGTTGAACGGAACTACACACGAACTACTAAATAATGCTCATATCTAACCACTGTCCTGAGGTCATTTCTGCAAGAATGCACAAATATCGCATTGTCACTCTGGACAAAGTCGAGGACAGAAACTTCAGAGTGGTGTTTGGAGTAGACTTCAGCGAGTATACGAGTAGCCCAAAGCTTTAAATGTTAGATTTGAGTTTGATGAAACGCCGGTGCTCCATCACTACCCACCTAGTGTGTTAAGTGGGTAGCCTTTATGGTGTCCAGGAGACCGGTACGAATAGGACAATATCGATTTTCTGTAAAACTGATAGTCTATAGCCAAGTCATTGCATGCGCTGCAGCTGTTCGGAAATGCATTAATATTGAATACTAAGAAGCTACTGAAAAAAGACCTTTGTGATAGTGCTAAGCTAGCAGAGTAGTCTAAATGGCACAATAACCCCAAGCACTTGTTGCTAGCAATTCGGCTATTGGGTGTACCTACCTTTAAAGGGGTGCCATATACTCCTTCGACATAATGTTTTATTTTGCTGTCTTCGAGCTAACAACTGAACCCAACCGATGAATACAGAAGAGCTCAATAATCAGGAGTAAATTTCTCACAATATTTCAACGTCATTATAGTCCTAGTTGTTTGTCAAATCCCCACCAAATCAGTAAAATTCAAAGTCGATTCATGAGATGTTAAAAATTAACTTTCTGTATACAAGCCAAAATGTCAGTACAAAAAGGTACAAGAAAAATAAGCTTTTTCTTCTGAATAATGCAGGGTTTCATGCAAACGTCATGTTTCACCTTCTACTCCATTACACCTTTTTTCTCCCTTTCTTCTCCTTTTTCTCATTCACCTTTTTCTTTTCCCCCTTTTCCTTTTTCTTCTCTTTCTTTTGGTTTCTTTCCTTCTTGTCTTTGTCTTCCGAGCCTTTAGAGCTTTTGCCCCATTTTTTGATTCTATGTATCGACTTTTTGCATTTGGGGCAGACGTGCTTAACGTCTTTAAAGTCTTTGCAGCATAGTGGCAATGCACCACCAGCCAGTGAGCTGAAAGTAATTTAAGTGCCTTTAGCAACTACCAAAGGGACAAATTTACCAGCCTTCAAGGATATTTAAAACTCACCCACTACAGAAGAGCATTGTACTGGTGGTGATTGAGCAGGCTCCATTACAGAATTCTACATCTGTCTTTACCCTTTCCCCGCAATGAGGACAGGTCACTGTGACGGGGTCCTTTCCATATTCAACTTAAAAAAAAATAACAAACAAACAAACTGTAACTGAACATTTTGGTCACCATTAAAAGTATTATAATTTTACTGTACAATCCTATTTCCATTTTTCAGAGAAATCATCTCAAAACTTCTTCTTATTATTATTATTAGAAGGCGTACTAAGTGCAGTTTTGCGGTGTTGGCTTACCATCGGATGATGAAGACTCGGTATCGGAATCACTGCTAGATGATGAAGAATCGCTGTCGGATTTATCTTTTTCTGCAAAGAGAGCTTTTACGTTAGTGAAATCCGAATTCAAGCAAGTAGATTGACGCCAAAATACCTTCATATGGCATCTTTGTCTCCTGAGGTAGGTGCTCGTCAGCAGGAGGTGGTGGTGTAACAACTTCAGCTATAGGAGGAAAAAGTCCTGCTAATTCAAGCCAATAGAAATAACTAGTAACACAATTTGAGGATGAAAATCGTACCACTCATTATCGAGGAAGATTTATTCTATAAAGTGTAAACGCATCACAATTATGGTTGCATAGAAAGGTAAAGCTAGTTAGGCTACAAGATTGTGAGGCCTACCGTAGGATTCGAATACAACGACTGGAGTGAAATTTTCAACACAAGTTTATAGTCTCTGCCTATGCAGCGTAAACCAATAAAATACGAGAGCTGCCCACGCACATCAAATAACTTTAAAAAAAATACTAATCACATGCTCACTAGTGAAGAAGTCAATCACGAGCATAGAATTACCCTTATGGGATTATGATGAAATTACACTAGTGATGCAAAAGATCGTTTCGAAAAACATCCAAAATAAACTCCTACCACAATCAAATTCCCACTCAACCGGGAACATGGGGTATATCGATTGCACCCCCTCTCTAAAAGAAAGGTAGAAAATAGCCTCTTTAATTCCATCAATTAAGTGTAGTAATGGCACGATGACTAACAGTGTTTTCACCGACTGCGTCCCATGGGTTGAGATTGGCGAAGCTCAGCGGAAGCCAGTTGTTAGGACCGGTAAAATCGTCGCAAAAATAGGCTGACAACCATGCCAGGGCTTTACCTCAGGCTTCAGCTACTCCCCATAAGCGTCTGAATTCGACCTAAGCCGCCCCTTCAAGAAAAATGGGGGGGGGATGTGGGGGATTGGGAGATGGCCTGTATTTGTCAAGTGCTGCCACTAACTTGGAGGTTCACACAGCCTCTTGAGGACCTGTTGAACTTGAGCGAATGAGAGAAAACCCAGATTTACCTTACGTGACCCAAATACAGGGCATGTGTGTCTGCGTGTGTATCGTACTTATGCGCTTTGGTAGCCATGGGCTCAAGACTATGATAAGATGAAAGCATTCTGAAAATTGGTGACTTGAGGTGTCTTCGGGATGCATTATCGATGCGTTTGTTATTTTGACGACCAGAATAGAAATGAACTAGTGTGAATGCCCCGGAACTTTCGTATGGCTTAACAGGTTCTTCACATCACAATCCGAGGGTGCACAGCCGAAAACATAACTGTCTAGACAGTGCGTAATCCCCCTAAAGTCTTCGAGTTCATCCTTTTTATAGACCTGATCCTTTGAAACTAGAGAATGATTGGTAGAGATGGATTGTTTAATAGCTTCTTATTTACTGTGTGAAACTTGAAGAGAACTTGGCGACACCAAAAAAAAGTGGCAAAATCACCAGAGTTTGTGCTAGTGAAAATGAGAGTAGGATGAAAATGGTGATCTATAAGTGGACACCGTAATAATGAGAATGCTGGTGGTGAGAGTTTTCGTATCTACACTCGATGAAAGAAATGGAAATACTCCATGGTTTGGTTTTGAATGTTATGCCACACTGCGATTGCATGATCAAAAGTTATGAAAAACTCTCTCCGAATAGTGAGTTGAAGCCTAGGCTTTTCGCTTCTTAGGGTAATCATGACTGTAATTCCATATATTGAAGCATCGTCATTTTTTCAACGAAATAAATAACGTTGACGTTATTCACTGGGTTGATGACTTAGATAAAGGAACGAAATGAATCAAGTAGATTCCCGCACTATGGACTACGACTGAGCTCTTATTCACGATAGTTAGAAATCTATTAGATCAAAAGAATCTTGGGAAAAGGGACATATGCTAATTCCGTATGCTATCTTAAGGCGAATTTTAGTGCTATCCTCTTAAGGTGATGGGCTTAAACTCACTCTACGGACTCTCTACACCAAACATTCCTTTACCGTCATCTTACACACATTGCTCGAGACACTAAGCCACACATCGTCTGGTTCATACATTTTAACACAGTGCATTCAAAGTCTACATTTCCCATAAATTTACAGAAAAAAGTCCTCCAAGCCCTATGAAATTAGATTGTACACAAGATGATAGGCTGGTACCTATCACTATCACTTTATTTAATATTTATTCTTCAAAGAGCTATATATCAAGAAAGATATGTGCAATATACCAATATGATTATTGAGAATACAAATTAGTTCAAATAATTTAAAGGATTCAAACAATGTACGTAGATTTTTTGTTCTCGTAAGAAATTCCACATACCTATCGAAAAATTACACTACTGCCATTGCGCGTATTGCATTCATGATTCTAGGCCAATCTGGGTGTGACTATTAGTTTACAATTTTTATTCAAAAATACACAGTCTTGGTAAAACATAAAGCATAAATAGAATATGTTCTTTAAATAATGAAAGGAGAATATTTTGTGCAAAGGGCTTTGGCTGGTTTTTGTGTGCTTATGATTTTCAAGGTAATTTGATAATTTGTTACCAGTTTGAAATTCGCTAGTTTAGTTATGGATGGAAATGAAGGTGTATGCAAACTACTTTTTAGTTTCTAGCTTAGTCTAGTGTTGTCTAAGATTTTGAGGAGATCGAGGAGGAAAGTAAAGCTTTGAAGGGGAATATTATCGATGGTAATCCTACTATTATGATTTCTTATCACTGGCAGAACTTTTGGGCAAGAATCGATCAACGTCTTTTGCCCCAGGTGCAAAGTCTTTGTTAATTCAGAAACAGAGTATGTGTCGGAGTACTACTCGAGAATAATTTGGGGTGGAATACGTTGGATTTGGTTAGTTTAACGCAATCGAGTTAGTTATAACTGAGTCATATTCACGTATATAATGTCTTTTCATAGTCGAACGATTGGTTGCCGTGAAAAGGGTTGCATAGACGGTAACCGTGTATTACACAGGTGTCCTATCTGTCGCAGCGATTTGGAAAAAAATTAGGAATGCGGATCGGGAAAGTAAGTTGAAATTGCAACATCCCGCTGCTGAAATCTTACTTTGAGCATTTATAAATTTTTAACAGGCTATTCAGGGGTTTAGTATCATTTTTAACTTGTTAAATGGTTGTTTCTAGGATTACGAGTCTGCTCCGTGTGCTTTTTAAAGTATTGCATTGTATACTCGTGACATTGGCATTTTTCAACCTGATTTCAAATTAGGTTGCCATTCTCCGGTTCCTTACTGCTAATTTTGGGGATTTCAAAGTTTAACACAAACGGTGACAGGCATTTATAAATAGATTGCTTTCTATGTCACGTTGCTAACTGGGAGTTTATTTATTTTAAATGTTGTTTTTATTTTCTGTATTAAATTATTGGTATGCTGCATTGTTCGAACTACTCTAATAGACAGTATTCATGCAAGATTTCGATCTTGTCTTCTATTGTGCTGAAGAGCAAATCGCATTATTTAGTAAGTCTTTAATTTCTATGGTGGGGCTCTGCGCTTCGAGATAATGCAAGACTTTGTAACTCAGATTAGTCCAGATCAGTGGTTACCAATTTCGCCATAAGCTCCATATGTTGTATTCGCGAGAGAGCACATTTAATAAGTGCATATCACATATTCTATCACCCATGAATACAGCTGGTACATCGCTTGAGCATTTGAAAGTGTACGGTACAGTACGAGCCACCTGCATCTGAGCATTTGGATACACTAGTGGAAATTAGTTCATTGTCTACGAGATTTAACAGTCTTCGATTGTAAAAGATGGAAACATCGTCATTAACCGTTTGATTTTTCTAGAGGGCAGGAGTGTGGAAATGAAGACGCGAATATCGGTTGCAGTGTTAAGGGATGGTACACTAGAGGCTTATGGTTTTCTTGGTCCTTGGGGGGTTCGACATTTGCAGCTTTGCCACATGCTGACCTTACGACCCATCAGCACCTCTACGGAGGACATCTGAAGTGCGGGCTTGGGGAATCTTGTCCTTTGTTTCTTTTGCCTCCACTTTGATGATAGCTCGCATTTGTGAACTAACCTCGAGACATTCCCGTTTGACTCGAGATATACCCGATTTTTGGGTAAATCCACAAGAGCAGATTGGAAATGTTTTTCAAAATTACTATTAGCGTGGCGAATAGGGGTAGCTTCAGACCATTTTGCAAGTTCTGCAGAGCTTGTCGCGATTTATTACATCCTATGACTAGACTTTGAGGAATCCCGTGTTTATTTACTAACATGTAGACCAAAAAAAGACGGGGTTGATGTATTTGACACTACCAATGACACGTAAGTGAGGGGATGGCCGCGCCTCAACATGCGTACAGCGTGATGGTTTGCCACTGTGTACTGAATAATACCATATTGATTTAGAAGCTGACACCACTGCACTAATCTAATTTGGGTTTTCAAATAGACTACCTCTATGTAGTTAGTATTTCTGTATTAATTTTCTTATTTACAGTTAAAATTTATTTGCCTAAAATTCATTTTTTCTTCCTATAGATGTTCCTGTTCCCTCCTTCAAAACCTCCTTGCCATACAAGTTCCTCGTGAATTAGGTTGGATTTAAAAACTCAAATAATACTGCTTTAAATTGACTCTTTTCTGGGAAACAATGAGCTTGTTTGGCCCCTATAATTTTCTCAACAATAAGGTTGGTTAGGACAACAGGTCTTTCCCATCTGCCTTTGTAACCATCTCCTTGTATGCATTTCAGAGGGCAGCAGGATTTCATTTAATTCGTAGTTCCTGGACGTTCTATTCACATCTTGAACAAATATCGCAGTAAATGAGCTTGTTACCTAACAGTCACCTCAGGGTCCAGTAATATTTCAATATTGCCTTCGTAAAACGCACTGCATTTTAATAATAAATTGCCTTATTGTGGAATATATATATGTATAAATATCAGTTTGTCTCTAGCTATTGGATTCGAAATCCACATATGTTTGCTCGAAAGTAAGAATTGGTTAATATGCAGAAAGCGTTGGAGATTCATCATTAAGCATCAAAGCCTATTACCAACAAACGCATAGGATGAAGCCTTTTAACAAACATGATCTTAGTGACAGCTAAAATGGCACTAATGCTTGGACTATTTTGGTAACCAAATCCTTTTCTAAGTATTTATTTTTAATGAAAAATAAAAATTCAATCAGAGGATGTGATTGGTCCCACCTAAAGTGGACCAGTAGATTCCAATCGCTTTTTAGTCCTGGGTAGGTGAAGCCGCTCGTAGATTCCAAGTTCCTTTTCACAGGTAGGGCACTTATGTTTCACGTTTTTACAGATATTCACGCAAAAGGGTATCAGACAACACCCCAGGATACCGCTTTATGGATAAACGGGTAAATGAAATGTACTTCTAATTAAGTTGCAAATTAATAAACCCACAATACCCTGTGAAGAATATTACGGTGCAGATAAGATAAGCCATAGCCCCAGACAATTTGTAAAAATTTATTCCGATTTTGTCATATTTATACGAATTTATTTCGATTTTGCATTTTCAAGCGAGCTTTAGTACACGGGAAAAACCCGTAGGCCCTTTATTCATATGCTGCTATTTCCAAATTCGTACTGTACGAAATTGAAATTACCATGACATGATTTTGGACAGTAAAGTGGAGGTTTAGGTGACGACTCAGCTATAGGAGTGTAAACTCAACTTATAAGGATATACTATTTACGTGCAACTAAAAATGAAACGTATCCTCAGATATGGAAATAAATTTAAGTGCTAGGTTAAGATATTAAATGATTTGAAGCCGAAAAACCGTAATTCAACGATTATAAAATATCAAATTTATTCAACGAAAACGACTCAGCATATTTGTAAGCATCTCATGAATGTTTTGCTTCGTCGCCGTTGACTTTGGTCTTAAATGAGATTATCATTGTTACTTAAGCATTAAGAAAGTAATGATGAAACCGCGAATTACTCTCAAGAATTTTAGTTTATCTGTAGAAAGTTTTTGCAACATTTGAAACCGGGATCCTACTATCTTCATGTCTTAAAAACACTTTGCTGCCTCAACAGACTTGCCAATCAATTTATTTCAAATTCACAAAGTATTACTACTTTTCTCTGATAAGTCCATTTACTTTTCCATTTGAACACACATTTTAATTCAAGTAGCTCTTACAGTATTTCGGTGTGGTGGTCATGGTGTCAGTTAATTCTGAGATATCTGCTTCAGCTGATACTGAAGCAGCTGGATTCCCTAGTTAAGATGAAATGGTCTCTATCAAATTTTTCATTTAACCAGTTTAAATAGCCCAAACCCAATAACTCGAGCTAATATAAAAGTAAGTCTCAGTTTGTATTAATAGACGCATAATTTACAAATCAGGGTTTTTCGCTATTAAAATAAACTTAATAGAAATATCAGAGTGAATTAAAAGTAGCTGCCTTTACCGGAGGCATCGAGATTGTTAGCGAGAATCTAGGCCTTACCAATATTTTCTCTCGAAAATTCTAGTGTTGGTTCTTCTCTAGAGTTAGCTTTGAGATATGACACTGCGCTGAAGGGATTCCCAGGTCTCCATCATCTGAAAAGTGAAAACAGTCGAATAAATTACATTCATCAGTGAAACTGTCTTGGGCTTTGGGAGACTTCATGAACATACAAACGGTATTATTCAAAGAGCTATTTGCAGGCATATCAAAGAAAACTTATTAGTTCCGCCTAACGGTAAGTTGGATTATTTTTTGTATATATTTAAAATGTCTTTGAATAAACTTACCATCAGAATCTGGAAGGTCAAAGGTTCTTATTTACATGGAACCCACGGTAGGGAATCTCTCGAAAGTCTTACAGCTCATGCCGAAATCTAGCAAAATTTTCAGTATTCTTCCTAAGCTTGCTGTAGTGACCCATGAACGAGATTGTTATTGGTCGCCTGGGAGACATACATGCGTTTGCCCACCAATGATGCTTTATTATTGCAATATAATTGATCCCTCGATGCAGAGACTTATCCCAGCTCGAAGCGCTGTTCCTAAGGCCGAAGGTCTTCATGCATAAATACAGTTCATTTGAGCAGATCAAGGACTTCCTAACTTCCTTCCGATTTTGTAAGCAGCATTTTGATTTAGAGGATACATCATCGATATAGATTTTGCAGAGCCGGAATACGTGGCTCCTATATCGATTGTGCTTATCGTTAATATTACAAATCTAGTCGCACTTCGTATTCATATTCTTCAACTTACGGTACTGATTCATGGATATTTTAACGTTCTTTATCGGTGTGTTTCAAATGATTGGCGATGATTACCATAAGAATATTATCTTAGAAGACTTGATTAGGCAAGTTAAGCATGGCAATGTCGAGAATACAGTCAGCTCAGCTGTAAATTATAGGAACTATTCAAATTTCTCAAAGCCACCTTGCTATGACCACAAACTTAGTAGTTCTCAGGCCACTTGAAAGCAGTGCTTTTGTGAATAAATGATAACGGTTTTCACTGTCTACCAACGAAGTCATTTGAAGAAGGCCTAAGTTAGGCTTAGCTTACTAGAACAAATCCCAAAGCAAAGACATTCAAACAGTCAAGAAAATCTTCCGGCACTAATTGATAAAGTGCTTCCTTGATGTTTATATTTACTCTTCATTTCACTTCAGTTACAGGGTGATGAACCAAAAATGGAGTTTCGCATACTTCACAAAGATGGGGTCAATGTTTGCCTTCTCAGTGCACAGTCATAGACAAGGAATAAAATTTGGTTGGTATTTATTTTGTACTGGTTATTGGAGCTTTAATTTAATTGAACGATTGATGTGAAATCTGTCAATCTTTACGTAAATCCCGTATACCTATTCCGAAAGATGAAAGACGACGCCATCTTCAATCTAGTGAACGTCATTTAAAGCCCAATTATTATAGGGTTATTTTTAGAGAAAAATTTCCACCCGAAAGACTAGCTGTCAGTGGCCCCTATTGCCTCAAATTAGACTTGAGGGATTGCAATTAATCCTCTTCCGTTCCTACTTTGGGAGAATTTGATTCCGCCTGAATTTTAACATTTGCGCCTTAGAGAGGGTCAGGCGTCATTTTCTCACGAAGAGATTCCCAACAAGAAATAATACTATGCTAGACATCTAAGGACCCAAGCCCAGTAATAGTTGACTCACACAGAGTAGTGCCAGATTTGGTGGCCCCATGGCCCTGTCGCCTCATGACATGAGCACCGGGCCCCTCCACGCATGTTGAGGCGCGGCCATCCCCTCACTTACGTGTCATTGGTAGTGTCAAATACATCAACCCCGTCTTTTTTTGGTCTACATGTTAGTAAATAAACACGGGATTCCTCAAAGTCTAGTCATAGGATGTAATAAATCGCGACAAGCTCTGCAGAACTTGCAAAATGGTCTGAAGCTACCCCTATTCGCCACGCTAATAGTAATTTTGAAAAACATTTCCAATCTGCTCTTGTGGATTTACCCAAAAATCGGGTATATCTCGAGTCAAACGGGAATGTCTCGAGGTTAGTTCACAAATGCGAGCTATCATCAAAGTGGAGGCAAAAGAAACAAAGGACAAGATTCCCCAAGCCCGCACTTCAGATGTCCTCCGTAGAGGTGCTGATGGGTCGTAAGGTCAGCATGTGGCAAAGCTGCAAATGTCGAACCCCCCAAGGACCAAGAAAACCATAAGCCTCTAGTGTACCATCCCTTAACACTGCAACCGATATTCGCGTCTTCATTTCCACACTCCTGCCCTCTAGAAAAATCAAACGGTTAATGACGATGTTTCCATCTTTTACAATCGAAGACTGTTAAATCTCGTAGACAATGAACTAATTTCCACTAGTGTATCCAAATGCTCAGATGCAGGTGGCTCGTACTGTACCGTACACTTTCAAATGCTCAAGCGATGTACCAGCTGTATTCATGGGTGATAGAATATGTGATATGCACTTATTAAATGTGCTCTCTCGCGAATACAACATATGGAGCTTATGGCGAAATTGGTAACCACTGATCTGGACTAATCTGAGTTACAAAGTCTTGCATTATCTCGAAGCGCAGAGCCCCACCATAGAAATTAAAGACTTACTAAATAATGCGATTTGCTCTTCAGCACAATAGAAGACAAGATCGAAATCTTGCATGAATACTGTCTATTAGAGTAGTTCGAACAATGCAGCATACCAATAATTTAATACAGAAAATAAAAACAACATTTAAAATAAATAAACTCCCAGTTAGCAACGTGACATAGAAAGCAATCTATTTATAAATGCCTGTCACCGTTTGTGTTAAACTTTGAAATCCCCAAAATTAGCAGTAAGGAACCGGAGAATGGCAACCTAATTTGAAATCAGGTTGAAAAATGCCAATGTCACGAGTATACAATGCAATACTTTAAAAAGCACACGGAGCAGACTCGTAATCCTAGAAACAACCATTTAACAAGTTAAAAATGATACTAAACCCCTGAATAGCCTGTTAAAAATTTATAAATGCTCAAAGTAAGATTTCAGCAGCGGGATGTTGCAATTTCAACTTACTTTCCCGATCCGCATTCCTAATTTTTTTCCAAATCGCTGCGACAGATAGGACACCTGTGTAATACACGGTTACCGTCTATGCAACCCTTTTCACGGCAACCAATCGTTCGACTATGAAAAGACATTATATACGTGAATATGACTCAGTTATAACTAACTCGATTGCGTTAAACTAACCAAATCCAACGTATTCCACCCCAAATTATTCTCGAGTAGTACTCCGACACATACTCTGTTTCTGAATTAACAAAGACTTTGCACCTGGGGCAAAAGACGTTGATCGATTCTTGCCCAAAAGTTCTGCCAGTGATAAGAAATCATAATAGTAGGATTACCATCGATAATATTCCCCTTCAAAGCTTTACTTTCCTCCTCGATCTCCTCAAAATCTTAGACAACACTAGACTAAGCTAGAAACTAAAAAGTAGTTTGCATACACCTTCATTTCCATCCATAACTAAACTAGCGAATTTCAAACTGGTAACAAATTATCAAATTACCTTGAAAATCATAAGCACACAAAAACCAGCCAAAGCCCTTTGCACAAAATATTCTCCTTTCATTATTTAAAGAACATATTCTATTTATGCTTTATGTTTTACCAAGACTGTGTATTTTTGAATAAAAATTGTAAACTAATAGTCACACCCAGATTGGCCTAGAATCATGAATGCAATACGCGCAATGGCAGTAGTGTAATTTTTCGATAGGTATGTGGAATTTCTTACGAGAACAAAAAATCTACGTACATTGTTTGAATCCTTTAAATTATTTGAACTAATTTGTATTCTCAATAATCATATTGGTATATTGCACATATCTTTCTTGATATATAGCTCTTTGAAGAATAAATATTAAATAAAGTGATAGTGATAGGTACCAGCCTATCATCTTGTGTACAATCTAATTTCATAGGGCTTGGAGGACTTTTTTCTGTAAATTTATGGGAAATGTAGACTTTGAATGCACTGTGTTAAAATGTATGAACCAGACGATGTGTGGCTTAGTGTCTCGAGCAATGTGTATAAGATGACGGTAAAGGAATGTTTGGTGTAGAGAGTCCGTAGAGTGAGTTTAAGCCCATCACCTTAAGAGGATAGCACTAAAATTCGCCTTAAGATAGCATACGGAATTAGCATATGTCCCTTTTCCCAAGATTCTTTTGATCTAATAGATTTCTAACTATCGTGAATAAGAGCTCAGTCGTAGTCCATAGTGCGGGAATCTACTTGATTCATTTCGTTCCTTTATCTAAGTCATCAACCCAGTGAATAACGTCAACGTTATTTATTTCGTTGAAAAAATGACGATGCTTCAATATATGGAATTACAGTCATGATTACCCTAAGAAGCGAAAAGCCTAGGCTTCAACTCACTATTCGGAGAGAGTTTTTCATAACTTTTGATCATGCAATCGCAGTGTGGCATAACATTCAAAACCAAACCATGGAGTATTTCCATTTCTTTCATCGAGTGTAGATACGAAAACTCTCACCACCAGCATTCTCATTATTACGGTGTCCACTTATAGATCACCATTTTCATCCTACTCTCATTTTCACTAGCACAAACTCTGGTGATTTTGCCACTTTTTTTTGGTGTCGCCAAGTTCTCTTCAAGTTTCACACAGTAAATAAGAAGCTATTAAACAATCCATCTCTACCAATCATTCTCTAGTTTCAAAGGATCAGGTCTATAAAAAGGATGAACTCGAAGACTTTAGGGGGATTACGCACTGTCTAGACAGTTATGTTTTCGGCTGTGCACCCTCGGATTGTGATGTGAAGAACCTGTTAAGCCATACGAAAGTTCCGGGGCATTCACACTAGTTCATTTCTATTCTGGTCGTCAAAATAACAAACGCATCGATAATGCATCCCGAAGACACCTCAAGTCACCAATTTTCAGAATGCTTTCATCTTATCATAGTCTTGAGCCCATGGCTACCAAAGCGCATAAGTACGATACACACGCAGACACACATGCCCTGTATTTGGGTCACGTAAGGTAAATCTGGGTTTTCTCTCATTCGCTCAAGTTCAACAGGTCCTCAAGAGGCTGTGTGAACCTCCAAGTTAGTGGCAGCACTTGACAAATACAGGCCATCTCCCAATCCCCCACATCCCCCCCCCATTTTTCTTGAAGGGGCGGCTTAGGTCGAATTCAGACGCTTATGGGGAGTAGCTGAAGCCTGAGGTAAAGCCCTGGCATGGTTGTCAGCCTATTTTTGCGACGATTTTACCGGTCCTAACAACTGGCTTCCGCTGAGCTTCGCCAATCTCAACCCATGGGACGCAGTCGGTGAAAACACTGTTAGTCATCGTGCCATTACTACACTTAATTGATGGAATTAAAGAGGCTATTTTCTACCTTTTTTTTAGAGAGGGGGTGCAATCGATATACCCCATGTTCCCGGTTGAGTGGGAATTTGATTGTGGTAGGAGTTTATTTTGGATGTTTTTCGAAACGATCTTTTGCATCACTAGTGTAATTTCATCATAATCCCATAAGGGTAATTCTATGCTCGTGATTGACTTCTTCAATAGTGAGCATGTGATTAGTATTTTTTTTAAAGTTATTTGATGTGCGTGGGCAGCTCTCGTATTTTATTGGTTTACGCTGCATAGGCAGAGACTATAAACTTGTGTTGAAAATTTCACTCCAGTCGTTGTATTCGAATCCTACGGTAGGCCTCACAATCTTGTAGCCTAACTAGCTTTACCTTTCTATGCAACCATAATTGTGATGCGTTTACACTTTATAGAATAAATCTTCCTCGATAATGAGTGGTACGATTTTCATCCTCAAATTGTGTTACTAGTTATTTCTATTGGCTTGAATTAGCAGGACTTTTTCCTCCTATAGCTGAAGTTGTTACACCACCACCTCCTGCTGACGAGCACCTACCTCAGGAGACAAAGATGCCATATGAAGGTATTTTGGCGTCAATCTACTTGCTTGAATTCGGATTTCACTAACGTAAAAGTTCTCTTTGCAGAAAAAGATAAATCCGACAGCGATTCTTCATCATCTAGCAGTGATTCCGATACCGAGTCTTCATCATCCGATGGTAAGCCAACACCGCAAAACTGCACTTAGTACGCCTTCTAATAATAATAATAAGAAGAAGTTTTGAGATGATTTCTCTGAAAAATGGAAATAGGATTGTACAGTAAAATTCTAATACTTTTAATGGTGACCAAAATGTTCAGTTACAGTTTGTTTGTTTGTTATTTTTTTTTAAGTTGAATATGGAAAGGACCCCGTCACAGTGACCTGTCCTCATTGCGGGGAAAGGGTAAAGACAGATGTAGAATTCTGTAATGGAGCCTGCTCAATCACCACCAGTACAATGCTCTTCTGTAGTGGGTGAGTTTTAAATATCCTTGAAGGCTGGTAAATTTGTCCCTTTGGTAGTTGCTAAAGGCACTTAAATTACTTTCAGCTCACTGGCTGGTGGTGCATTGCCACTATGCTGCAAAGACTTTAAAGACGTTAAGCACGTCTGCCCCAAATGCAAAAAGTCGATACATAGAATCAAAAAATGGGGCAAAAGCTCTAAAGGCTCGGAAGACAAAGACAAGAAGGAAAGAAACCAAAAGAAAGAGAAGAAAAAGGAAAAGGGGGAAAAGAAAAAGGTGAATGAGAAAAAGGAGAAGAAAGGGAGAAAAAAGGTGTAATGGAGTAGAAGGTGAAACATGACGTTTGCATGAAACCCTGCATTATTCAGAAGAAAAAGCTTATTTTTCTTGTACCTTTTTGTACTGACATTTTGGCTTGTATACAGAAAGTTAATTTTTAACATCTCATGAATCGACTTTGAATTTTACTGATTTGGTGGGGATTTGACAAACAACTAGGACTATAATGACGTTGAAATATTGTGAGAAATTTAGTCCTGATTATTGAGCTCTTCTGTATTCATCGGTTGGGTTCAGTTGTTAGCTCGAAGACAGCAAAATAAAACATTATGTCGAAGGAGTATATGGCACCCCTTTAAAGGTAGGTACACCCAATAGCCGAATTGCTAGCAACAAGTGCTTGGGGTTATTGTGCGATTTAGACTACTCTGCTAGCTTAGCACTATCACAAAGGTCTTTTTTCAGTAGCTTCTTAGTATTCAATATTAATGCATTTCCGAACAGCTGCAGCGCATGCAATGACTTGGCTATAGACTATCAGTTTTACAGAAAATCGATATTGTCCTATTCGTACCGGTCTCCTGGACACCATAAGGCTACCCACTTAACACACTAGGTGGGTAGTGATGGAGCACCGGCGTTTCATCAAACTCAAATCTAGCATTTAAAGCTTTGGGCTACTCGTATACTCGCTGAAGTCTACTCCAAACACCACTCTGAAGTTTCTGTCCTCGACTTTGTCCAGAGTGACAATGCGATATTTGTGCATTCTTGCAGAAATGACCTCAGGACAGTGGTTAGATATGAGCATTATTTAGTAGTTCGTGTGTAGTTCCGTTCAACCAGGCTGAAGGATCTGCTTGCTGGTTGGCTTTCGGTGAGTAGGAATCATTGATAATAATCATCTTGAGGCCACTAAGAGCCGCTTTTAACAGGCAATATTTTAAATCAAAGGCAATGCAGTATGCCTGACTTTGAAAGTTTCAAATTAAAATATAAAATTATCTGCCAGGAACACCAGTGTTGCTAGGACTCTGTTATGGTAACCACTTCAACCTTCGTGAAAGGCTAACCAACAGTAGATTCTGTAAATAAATTCAGCTGGTTGATTTGACAAAGCAGTTTACAGATCTTCTGATGTTTTAGCCTGTTCTAGGTCTTATTGTGCAGTTTTGGCTATTATGGCATTTGAGTTGTCTAATTTATAGCAATTTTTGCTTAAGGCAGACCCTAAGATATGGATTTTTGTGCTCGCAAGTGACAATAAACGAAATTATATGCCTATTGATTGTTTTGGTTTTCACACATGGTATGAGAATGACTGTTCCTTTATTTAAAGCCTAACGAAATTCCCCACAACCTCTAAGACAAGAAAAAGCCGAATATGGAAGAAGTATGAACTTGTGTTAGGCGAAATAACAAGCACGTGACGAATGTGATGTTGCTTGCACGCTGCGCCACGATGTTGTGTACGCTTCTTTTGACTACGGGACACGAATTCTCACTTGGCGGCACTTGTGATTGGTCCGTGGTTGCTAGCATTCTGCATATCAGCACAGCGCATAAGCGCTACAAGCCTACTACTTCGAATCTACATATTAATCAACGATTTTTTTGGCAGTAAATGATAACCTTTCACACGTCTAACGTTAGCCTAGTTCTAAGTAACTTATCCATACACGTGAAACGATGATTAAGGTCCAACCAAGTTACTTTTTTGGAGATTTTCGCCGTTTCCCTTTCTATGACTAACTAATTGGCAATTTTCGGTTGCTTGGACGTCATACAGAGGACAGATATAGAGTTTTAATATACTATAACCATGGATGATGGTAAATTATTTGTAAAATGTCAATCCAAACCTTCTGATCTTCCTATTACAAAAGCTTATATTGTTACAGCGATAGAATGTTTTAATGAAGCAATGACCTTCTTTAAAATCCTAGTCTGTAACATACCTGTGCAATTTAAATGTTACCACTCTGGGTATCTTGAAAGGTAAGGGTGTTCCAGTTAACACAGAAAAAAAGGTATGGAGAATTTAGTCTATGTTATGCTCATATCGCAATTCAAAGGTAGTGCCTAATGCAATCTATGTGTCAATGTTCTAAAAGTTCTAGTAACATTCTTGATTCTATTGCTTATCAGCAGCACAATTTAGCAACACGACTTATTTTCACGCTCTAAGGCTGCTGAGGACCTATCTACGATGAATCAATAATCCAAGATAGAATAATGGGTAGCTTCCAAGGGCATGTAGAGAAGACGTTGCACCAACACTTGAACTTAAGATCCCACGTCTTGATTTTGCAAAACCATTCCTCACTCCATAATTTATTAGCAATTTTTAAAGGCAGAAATCTGGGGGCATATGTACTAGGTAGGACTCCCACTCAGTGACTAATGAGAAATATCAATGGCATGCAAATGCTCGTTGTGGGATTGTAGGGGTATGGGAGGGAACCAGTAATGGATAAGCGGTTAAGG
>JAUOZQ010000903.1:0-21517 GCA_030710315.1 Anomotaenia brevis
TGATTTTGTCTTTGAAATGAAATCAAAACATATTTATTCTTCACCATTACCGAAAAAATAAGATACCAAGTATTTGCTGATCGGACAGCCTTCAATTATTGGTCGGTGCGTTATGTTCTAGATACACTTCATTCTTCCCTTGACTGATACCTTATTAAAGCATTCCGGACCTACATAATAGTCTGAATTTTACGATTCTGACGTTATATTACTTAGTGCTTTTTACAATTATGCTTGGCTTAAGCAGCTATTTTTCCTTGAATACAGTTTATTCTAAAATGCTTTATTGCCAATAGAAATAGTATACTTGCAAGTTTTTTTATTTGTCGGCCTGTATCGCCGGTATGTTGCCAGGTAGCTGACAACTAGTCAAATCATTGTGAAAACACGTTATCTTGACCCTTTTATTTGTTTCCGAAACTATGTGACACAGGAAACACTCACATCCTTATGCAAATCAAAGGATGCAGAAAAGATTATTGTTTTTTGATAATATGGGTAAAAACGGCGAACTGGTTGAACTCCTACAACCAAATATCGTTAGCTTTAATTTGCCTTAAAAGTTCATTTTTATGGTGGTTTTGTTCACCGTTAAAAGATATGGGTGTGCAAGTCGATTAGATATACGGTATAGATTTTTGTGCATAGCTATTGCCACAACTTTATCTAACATGTATTAAAAAGAAATTTAATATGAGCGTTTAATTGAAACCTCGAAATACATTCAGTCAATCACTTAACCCGAATCTTATTCGATTCCAGCTGAAGTAACACAAGTTCTGGTGAACCAGTGAAAGTACTAATCCTTTTTTCGCTCCGTTCAAGGAAATAGGTTGCATTTATGGAAGAAACCCTTTGCACATAAACGAATTAACTAGACTCTTTCACCAGGATATTATGGAATATTGATGAAAACCATAAAACCTAACGAAACTGGGATTATTTTCCCCTTATTGGATGTATTCCTAATTATTACTCAGTGAGACGATGATGAATAATTATGTCAATATTGGCAATCAGCATTCGCAGTAATCTTTCAATAGTGTTAAGGTGCACCATTTTGAATGCTGTGATCTTTCGGGTATTCTAAGCTCAATGTAAAGGAGGCAAATGGAGCCATGGCATTCTGCGTGGACACACATTTACAGAGCACTTGTATTTATATGAATGAATGAGTCAGGTCAAGATCGAATTCGGATACTTCTGAGACTTATTCGGCCCTTCTAGCTGTATTCGGATATCGATGACTATATAACGGAACTGGGTGATGGTGTTACACTGAGTGCTTCGTTATTTCTGCACGTCCGGTATTGTAGAGAGCATAAACACTTGAAATGCTGAACACTTGCATCTTCACGAGTCTTACTGTCGTGCCAAATGCGATCCAATAAAAAGCCTTAATGGCAGTTGTTCTATTGAGGCCGGATGAGAAATTGACAAAGAAAGAAGAACGCAGCCACAACGAAAAACGCCAAATAGAGAATTCAAAATGAAACGTGTGACACTGTGGAAAGAATCGGAATCTCTCCTAAAAGCAACTAAAACCATTCTTTTTCTGATTAGACTGAATCATTTTGGGATTTGTCGAAATTTGTTCCGGTGTGTTAAGGAAAATAAGTTTTTGTAAAAGAAGAAGCTATTTCGCATAAGGCAAACGAATAATAATAATTTCCAATAGCATATATTACAGAATAAAATCTGGATGACTAGGAATCCGGATTATGCTCGTCTCGTTATAGTAAAAAGTCAATTTATAAGAGAAAATCTTTGCTGTCCCAACAATAGACGGAAGGGAATGCTATGCTTTTTTAAAATAACAACAATTGAGCACCCTTTTCATGGCCAAAGAATACAGAGGTGGCGGAAAGGGTTAGTTTGTTCGACAGAGTGCACGGACGGAAAAGGAATTAAAATTAGTCCAGTAATTCATGAACCAATGATTTTTAATCATATATTGAATGGATAGTGGATTTCAAAATGAGATATTTGAAATCAAGAGGTTTTGGATGGGTTATATACTCTTAGCAGGAGTAAAAGATTCTCCGTCAATGCCAAATAATACAGATGATAATTACTTATCATTAACTACTAAGTACTATTAATTATTGTAAACTACGGTAAATGCATAAAGTTATCTTAATCAGCCTCCAGCCCTACTCCGTAGCCACTGTGAATCTGAATCAAGCTGATTCCGTTATAGTGGTAAATTGTGAGCTACCAAAGTATCTCTTAGTAGTCCAAACGCTATGGTTGTTTTCATCTGACAAAGAGCCACCGATGAGAGCTATTTTATATAGTTAACGGTTGGGTTATTTCGTCCGCTCGTTCTGTAAATAACGTGAAACATTTCAATGCCAAATAGTGATCCAGAATATTTCAAACTAGTTCGTAGAATAGTATAAGGTTGAAGTTAACTTTCACAGCTTTGCAAGCTGGTGGTTGCTATTAGCCTCTATGTAGTAATTGGGACAGATAGACAGATGATAACGTTAGAGAAATTAGCAAATGTAATTTCAATATTTTATCAGTGGATTTGTTGGGTTAAAGAACCGAAACACTACTTTATAATGTTTGTTTTTTATGTCTAATTTAGCAAACTCCTTGAACGTTGCATGTCCAAATAATTGAAAGTTCTGAGAGACTATCAGCACTATGGTTCTCACGTTTCAACTTAGTCATTTGCTTAATTGCTTCTAAATGCAGAAGAGCCAACGGAGAAGAGTTCAGTAAACATTAAATGTGCCTAATGCCCTTTTTTAACAATTTTGGCTGCATGGATTAGTGCGTTGGTGATGACTTCAAAGATGGCTTTCCCTTCTACAAAAAATTACTTGAACCGCAATAACAAGAACTTGGTCGCCTCAAATTATTTCACAGCCTCATGGAGGAACAGTTTTTGTGGGAGCTTGGCACAATAGGTGTTAAATGATTTCTGCAGTGATTTAAGATCCGGGGTCTTGCGATTCTCTCCAAGAATGTCAATAATGTTAAGGGGCCTTTCTCGGAAAACGTTGACTTTGGTCATACCTGTGCTTTGCTGAGAACAATTTCTTTCCTTCTTACACAAAGATAGTACCTAAAAGAAAATGCCACTTTTAAAAGGCTATATTATGTTTAAATATTCATTAATAGCCATAACTTTAGAAAAACCAAGAGATATACCGTGTTTTGATTGTTTTAATAACTTAATATGTAATATATTAAAAATAAAGATACCTACATTTTAGCAGTTTACACTACCATGCCCAACTCCTGTACGCTCCATATTAAGCCTGCCATCTCGCATACCGTACTAAGCCTAAATGGGCCAACTAACTAGTGAAACTGGTACTAGAAGGACCGTTACCTATCCACTCATGAATCTGCAGCTCAATTTTACAAAACAAACTATTACAAAAAGCTTTTGCCACCAACAAGTGAAAGGGTCGTAAGCGAATTTCAGGAATCGTTCGTTAACATGGGTACACCATATCAGACATTAAATTTCTTTTTCAGTATTGACAATTAAAGAGGCTACATGAGACTTGTATGATTATTAGTGCAAAGAAACTCATTATTTTCTATTTAAAGTTCGTACATTTCTGATCTTGAGAATGTGAGAGATCTATCTTTAGTGGGCTTTCTGATGCTTATTGCAATTTGGGCTGGTTTCTTGAAAGATAGACTAGTTTATTTTATGCCCTGGGGTTGTTAGGTCGTAAATGAGCTGCTGTCATTCCGAAGTTCTAGTTTATCGATGGAGAAAAGAGAGGTGAATAAAAGCCGCCCAGTCTACATTATTTCTTCCTTCCGCGTAATTCCAATGTCTACTCTGCATCACCCAACTCTATATAAAGCATATGAAATAGATTGCCACTGCTACACTGTTAGCAATAACTCACAGCTCAAGTTTACTTCGGGACTGTACTTCTTTTGCTGATTTAGCATTAAACGATAGATGATCAGATTGCATTGGACAGAAAATAATCAAACCATGAATTTCTTATCTGCTTCCATTTTGGCTGCGCAATAGCATTACAATTAAGTTGAATGTAAAGCGGGGGACTCCTTAAGTATGTTTGCCTGAAAGCAGCTCCCGCTGAAGGACAACAGCAGCTGTGAGCAGCCTTGGAAGAATGCGCTGGTCAGTTACTGACACTGATGAACAAGAACACCTCCTCGAAGCAGCCACCTTTTCGGCTTCAATTGAAGTGCAAAATGTATACGTTGGAGCCTCAATATAACAAGATTCAGGTAATGCTCTTTTGCTTTAAACCCATGGCGATCACTTTTGTAGTCATATTTTGAGAATTGATCTTGTTACCACCTTTAGGTGTGCAACCTGAATCGTTTGCCTTGATTGATTTCACACGCAATTTTATACTAGCAGCAATGTTCCATCTGTAGTTAAAAATTTAAACAAAAATCTCACTTCTAAACCCTCGATTCAGTAGTATAATGTTAAAATGTCCGAATAAACTGTCAGTACCAACACAATTTTAGTTTAAAAAGCCATTGCAACATATTTCTCTTTTGCGTGAACAACGAACACAGAGACGAAATATTCTAAAAGAGACAGGTGGATAAACACTGTGGTTAATAAATGATAACCGACAAGGCTGGATCCCTTCTGGCAAAATCTTTGAAAGTGGACGCGAAAATCCAATTTTAGCATTCTATGGATTGCTTAGGAAGCAAAAGGTAATTTTGTGGCCCATCTTTGGCCCTCGTTTGCATTAATAGGCCTCTGTCATAAGGGATGTGCGAGATATGACTCCTCCCTGATGGTGTGTCGGCGGTGGTTGCACCTGTGTGGGCTTTGCTTTACTGGCCCACTAAATTAGTTCTAAGTACCAAATCTATTGAGTTGAATTCACTTTTAGGATAGGTTGGTCAGTGTAGACCATAACGCAACTTTTCGTTTACGCGGTCTCTGTTGCTCGCTATGTGTAGCCATAAATGGGACCAGCATGCTCCAGGATCAGTAAAACCTAGAATTAGGCCTGAAATAAAAGCCTATGGGATTGTTTCAAATATAACCCTAAAAAATAAGTGAAGTGACCATACAAATCGAATATGATTACCTGTCGTATTAGGTATAATCGGACCTTTTAAAAACTCCAGTTCAGTCTGAGTTAAGATTACTGCTCGTTCCCTTTCCTAACTATGGAACTGATATCAACAATTTTTTTTGTCTCAAATATATATTTATCTATAATCCCCAATATAATTTCACCTTAATGTGTTTGAATAAGTTTGAAAGAATATCCCAGAATTGTTGATCGACATTGATGTAGAACATACGTCGATTGTTGTAGTCTATTTCTTAAGATACTTTCGATTGGCTATAGGTTTGTCGAGGGGCAGATTTCCATCTGCGTATCTGTAAAGTTCAGCTGAAGTATCAAACACACCTATTAAATGTTTCGGGGGATCTCGTACTGCATTTCGAAGAAGTGCCTTAACAGTTCTTTGCCAGGTCACTTGCCCAAATTTACCCCTTTTTTTTCGAATCGTAAATATGATCAAATGTCGCGAGAGCACTTATCTAAAAGAGTTGTTTATTTCGCTTTTTCGTTCAGAGACAAGCTACCATCTTATAACTTACAGATGTTAAATTTTAGTATAAATAGATAGTCCATAAATCTTGTGAAGAAATTGTTCAGAGGGTTGCTAGCATGCATCCGTGATAAAAACTAGCTTCACCGTTGAATGAGCAAAACTCTGGAGAACATTATTTGTGGTTGTGAGGGTTAAGGTTAGATTACCAGCCATAAATCCTACATTCCCACAGGTCCAAAATATTAAGTTGGTGGTAACCTCAGTTTATTGTTGAAGAGGATAACATTGTAAAGGGACGGTAATGGATAATACCCGGTTTCAAACCATATCAGGATTATCGTCTACATGTGAAATAACCGATATTTATGACTTCTCCAAAAGTGCTCCACAAATTGGGCAGCCAATATTGTCGTTTACCCTAATGGATCCAAAATTCGTCTGCCTAAGCACAAATGTCATCGTAAACACAGGCTTGATCCAAATAACTCTTAGGTCAGCCTGCATGTTTTATGTATCTAAGACATAATCTTAAATGGACTTACTTTCCTTAATTATCCTTGACTTGTTTCTATCTTTTTAAGAGTGTATATGTGTCTTCATTACTCCAAATTCTTCTCGCTTTCAATTTCGTATTATAATTTAAAAGGCTAGGTAACAAATGGCAGCTTGAAGGAAGAGTAAGGTCGAGAGAGAGAGAGCAAGGTGGACGAGGATTTTAATGCCAGCCCACCTTGTATTTGACTTTTTTTGCGATTCTTGCTCTGTGAGGGATGGATGGTATATTGTCTTGATCAAAACTTAACCCTTTTCCATTCACTCAGAAGGTCTTTTCCCATACACGAGGCTTGCTCCAAACGTCCTCTTTGCTGACAGTATGTCTGAGCAATAGGTGGTACGAGTTAAAAAGGGACTGATTCCTTAGTGGTCCCACCAGTTTGAAGACGAACGTTTGAGCCTAGAAGTACCCTCACGTCCCCACAGTTGGATGGAGTTTTTCTCCTATACGACACTGCCACGATTATGGCAAATGATAGGTTACTTCTCAGTTTTCATATAGAAGTCGTCCATCAGCAAATCGTGGAACAAGCTGGCATAAAAGAAGAAAAAAAGAGAAGTGAATATATCAACTCAAGAATAAGGATTTTTCAGACAAAAATATGCTTCTTCAGTTGCTAATTAAACGCATTAGGCTTTAAAAGTAGCTACTTTTTGTGCGTTTTTGTCATTATCAGCTAAATGTTTAAAAACATTATGATGTCCTGTACAATTGGGAATTCTTGTACAGTCACACACACTAAGGCATCAAAACAACGATCTAGAAATTTCGCCAAGTTGATGAGGGCACCAATCCCAAGAGTGCCTTTAGAACTTATATTGCATTGCAACATAACCCAGCGACGAAGGAGCTTAAGACGAAGCCCTTCATGCTAGCAGAGTTTTCTGTGGTGTAGCAGCTAGGCACTGAGACTGAGTTGCAGTGACAAGCCACTGTTCTGAAGTGGTCGAGGACGTAGTCAAATCCGTTCTTGCACTTTGTCACTATCGACGTTCCCAATCTTATCTCTTCAATCAATACTCAGTATTTAATATATCAACAGCCGAGGAGAGTCTAATCTCTTCATAACTACCGATCGGTTAATCGATTGAATTTTTTTACTGTATTAGCTTGTGCTACCATCTTACTCCAACAAGCACATCGAGATTACTCTTATGAGCATCAAAATATAGAAAAGGGATAGTGGACATGCTAAATGAATGTTTTACTCGCGAACACGGAGATCTGTTGCTGTGATGACAATTTATTAAAAAATTATTGATGAAATTAAAGGAGCGCACTAAGAGCATGATCAAATTAGACTACATCGACATGTTAACTATTCCCATTATGTGGGAGCAAGATCACATTGAAAACGAATTGTGTTACTGTGTTTAGCTAAAATGAAGTTTGTTGGAGAAATGGTGGTCTGTATCCACCTTCTTAGCACCTTTCTAGCCCCATAGCATTTCCTGGAATTCTTAAACTCCACTTTGAGAAGTTGAAACCAACCCGTTCCTGCAAAAGGCATTTTATAGGCACCGGTAGCCATTTCCCTCTGTTCTCTGCATTGCTGGCATTTCGGGCTTTTATCTCACGCATAAAGTTCCCTATCAAAGCTGCGCTTGGAAGATTTATGCACACAGTCTATTCAGCTGTTAAACCTTTTGTAAGATGGTAGAATCACAAAACGATAAATCGTCTAAAGTGCTCATGTCACTCATGACTAGTTGGCAATAAGACTGTATAAACCACCGAAATTAAAAAAAATTGTTTTGGTTACTTTGGGAATAAATGTATTGAAATGGGTTACATTATGATTCTGGCTGTTTTTTTGCTTCTCTCCCTTTCTGCAACCCGAAATTATTCTAGTGCGTTCTAATCGTTATAAATTACCCCCTCCCTAAGCCCTATTAGTGGAATTTTAAAAAAATTAAATACCGGTTTTAATAAAAGTTTGCAAGTCAAATTGGGGAAAACCTCTAGACTGGAAAATAGGCACTACCATACCGTCTGCAAAGGTTCACGGCATTTACATAAATGAAGTAGATTTCTGCAGTTTTCTTCAACTTTAGTAACTTCAGAAAATGTATCATAACAATAGTTTTTCGCGAATGCTACCTCAATGAGAATCAATCGATTGGGTATACGAGATTGCACTAGGAATTGTGAGGATAGGCAAACTGAATTTGACCTTTCAAATCATCCAGTAATTATTTATGTAGATTTTATGAAATTATTAAAATATACTGCATCAAAATTTGCAGCAAAAAATTTTGGTGACTGCCAAAACTCGCTTAAGATTAAAAATTTTTAAATAAACAGGTGTGTTGAAAAATATATGATAACCGAATACTTCAAATGCGTGTCATTTGAAATGTGGATTTCGTCAATGGCAATGTTTCGCCCCATGAATATCCTGCAATGCTAGCAAGATGAGGCAATGTTTATTAACGTGGCTAGCTTACTTCTCCTTGCAAAGTTCCTCTTTGGGAGGAATACCTGCAATACGCTAAGGAGAGAGGCTTTACTAATGCGCATATTTGGGCTAGTTCAACTAAGCAGGGTGACGACTACATTTCCTACACACATTCAGAGAAGCAATGCATTCCCATTCCTGAATGATAGAAATTATCTACTTTGATGGCTATTCATGGCCCTCCATTCTGGAGGACATTCTACATGTACGCTCGGGACCTGCACCTCATTTTTACTATCATTCAACTTTTGATAGGATTATAATTTTTTATCCATAGGCCTCGATTGCCTCTTGTCTTAGATATGCATGCACGTTTTTATTAGCAAAAATATTTCTTTATTATAATGATCCTCCTCCCCGACGTCATCGGCAAAATGATTTTAACTCTAATTTAGTTCAGAATAATGGTCTAGAAGTAAGATTTCATTGGTTTTAAGTGTAAAGAATAATGTAAACTTCTTCTGCGGTCCCCGATCATCGTACGCTCTTTCCACTTCAACTGCCCGTGAATGCTTACTCCGGTTCAGTTGGTGCTGGTAAGACAGAGTTTAATAGTGAAAGGGCCACCATTAGAAGAAAAGTAAAACAAATTTAGCAGTGATGCCAGATAATGTTCACCCGGATTAGTCGAGAGAAATCTACGTAGGAAGAGATTTATATTTTGTCAGTACTTCTCAAAAACAAATTAAAGAGCGAAGCCAGAGGCTAAATTTTTGCTTTATGAGCTAGGTTTTTTATATAACTCCATTATTAATACTTTTGTATGTCATTTTCAATTTTCATGCTGCGAGTAGACTGGAGTGCAGAAGATCGTTTTATTCACTCTTAACTCGGGATTGCGTTTCTTAAATCAATCAATTTCAGGTATTTTAAATTTACTAGTGTTTTTTTCAATTTTTGGAGTTTCTCATAGATTGACGTGATGGTTTAATGTCAAAAAATGAAACAGGATTGAAGGGAACTAAATAATGTAAATTACGCCTTCAGCTTGTATGAACGCCTATATTTATCATTGGAGAGAGCATCTCTGAATTTTACTCTGTAAAACATGGACTTATAGGAAGTATGCTTCGAGTATGCAGATACGAAGGACAACAAAGATGAGTTATGGATTTTTGTTCTGAATTTAACCTGAAATCAGCAATACAGTTGAATTTTTTATTTGGTTTCCATAATTTGACTGCAGCCACATTGCGAAAAAAGTTACTTGCATTCTGAATGTAATAAACGTAAGCAAAAACGAGGTCGCTTAACTCACAGCAGATGGGTACACTTTGATTATTCCCAAAATGCCGAATCGCTTATTCGTGATATGTGCTAAAGCAATAGTTATTCTCACTTTTAACTTATTTAACTGTTAATATAAAAGATATTGTCAATACGAATTGCTCCTCTTCATATTAGCTGAGTGGGATACTTGTTAATTGCTTTTATATTTAATTTGTCGTAGCATTGCTGTATTTGATAGCATTAACAAAAAACTATCGCTAAACAAAATCAAATGACTGTTCCAGCTGTTGAGATAATTCTTAAGAGCAGTTCTTATTTGTCAGAGATGAGTTTGAGATGAAAACGCCTGTAGAATTCACTTCGATCGTTCCATAGTATTTTCATTGCCTTGTCATGCAAATCAAATAGTCTCAAGTGGGTAAGAGGGGCCTTCGTTTCTGTACCTCAGGCTACCAAGATCATTGCAGTGATAGATGGGCAGCTATGCTAGAGAACCCTGTCTTGTTGATTATTCATCCAAGAATTGGATTTTTTCTATGCGTAATGGCCAATTTCCATCACATTGATTCGGGATTGCGTTTTAGGAGAACACAGTACTATAAATTGCCTTGCCCAGCAACAAGTTTACTCCAACTTATTAAGATACTAAAGAAGCAGACTTAACGCCGTACAAAATGACAATTTATTGATAAAATCATTAGTATTTAATGATTATGGTCTTATTTATTTTTTAATTAAAAATTTGTGTTAGCTAAACCACACGTTTTTTTTCTATGGGAGATAATATTTAGTGTTATTGCTTAAGCATAGCATAAACGTAGCAGTTGTGGAACAGCAAATTTATCAACTTTATGAGGCCTAGATTAGTAGTCGTGGGATGTAAAAATCCAGTCTCTAGTGCATTGCTGCATTCTAAAATATAAACTGTTAATTTCTGTTGTGGGGAGACAAGAAAGTGAGGGACTTAGGAGAAGTCTTGAATGCACGAAGAGGATGTAGTGCACAAGCCCTTGAAGCGCAAGAGGTTCGTCCAAAACCATTCCCAACAATGTACCCTCAGCTGCAGCCTCAGTCGCAGCACAAGAGAATAAAGAAAGCACATCCTACCAACGTGCCTTGTCAAGCTCGGTTATTTTAGCATGACCTACATACTAACGATAGCGTCATTGTTGGTAATAAAGAAAACGCACTTGCTGTTGGCGCTTCTATTGCTCGCAAACCTTGTCAGTTTCATCGCTTAGAGGAACGCGAGAAGGCAGCGAATACCTCATTATATATTAGAATTAAAATCGGTAGGCAAAACCGGACTTCTTCAAAATTCCATGAATGCATGTGAATTCGAATGCATTCTATCTCTAGCCATGAGTAACCTCTACATAGGTAGCAATTGCACATTTAGTGGACAGTTTTAAGGGCTATTTTACATTCATATAATTATAACTTAATGTAGCTTGCCATTTCTATTATCACCATCACAAATACCAAACCCTTCACAATATGCCATATTACCAAAACCATCATTGTACATTCCATTATCAATATCACACCCATTGCAATATTCTTCACAATCTAACATATCGTTATAACCATCACTGTTGCCATTACTATCATCACCATCACCACAACCCCATTGCAAAATGCATCACCTATTTTGAACCCTAGTTAATAGTTTTATTTTTCAAGTCCCTACGACACACAAGTGACATGAGGCTTCTGTAATAACAATGTAATCCAATCCTTCATTGCTTACACACTATGCGGCTCACTGATACAGATATAAAAGCCATATTCTCCGCCCCGTTCAGTCCTTTACCTTGTACTTGCACGTGCGTGTTTCAATTGCTATCCTTAAATATTTCAGCACAAAAGACGTTAATTGGATAGCTGAAACAATTTCAGACTTTGGTCTTCTATACGAGTAGTGCTAGTTAAATTGTACTCTAGTCACTGGTCGTTATACTATCAAGGCCGTTCTTGTATGTTTTTTTTCGACTATGAAAACATCCTACAGGCAACACCAGGAGTATGCATTCTACACGAATAACTACAAAGAGTTACATAAAACTCTCAATGATTCTGCTTTTTCTTTTTCCTTTATACTTGCATATTTTTTAGTAAATTTCCAACAAACATGGAATTTAAATTGCTGTTGTTTCTAGAAAACTAAAAAACATGAATCGTTTATTTGAGGTTTTGCTTTTACTTAAATTACTCAATATAATTGCTCAATGTTTATAATACATCTCCATGGTAATATAATTTTAATTTAAGAATATTGATAAACATTAAATATTCAGGAATAAATAGGGTAACCGAGAGTTGCTTATTTGCTCAACCCTAACCCTAACAACAGCTCAAGAATGAAGGGTAGATTAAAAGGAGTACCTACGTATTTGCATTTTGGAATAGCAAGGGACCCAAAAAGGGTAAAATGAATTCCCACAATAGCAATACATCTTGTGAATGCTTGAGGATGTTCTTCTTAGCCGACTAAGAAATTCCTTATTTAATAAATGTATTACAAGTTTGCAGCAGGAGTCAGTCAAGACACGACACGGCAGGTGGCGTAATTGCCGATGGTTTCCAATTTGCGGACGATTGCACCACCTGACCCTTCTGGAAGTTGTAAAGCATGACCACGTGGTCCTGGGCATTTATCTTTGGCATTTGTCCATCCTCTACACGGCTATATAGGCTAAATTTTCTTTACATATCGAATAAGCTCTTGCTACTTCTCCAAGCGTTTCTGCTTCTCTCCATCTGTTAGTCCAGTGTGAGCGGGCACTCGTAATCCTTGCGGTTGAAGACAGCCTGTAGCCCGGAAAAACACTCTACCTTATGGACTAAGGAAAGGAGAGGGTTTTACTGAACAATTTCACATACATTACACGTATTTGATACTGAATACGATTTCCACTACTTCTATTCCATAGAGGAACAGGAAAATTTAATGTACCGCCCAAACAGGACAATTTTCCCTTATGTTAAATATCTTTTCTATTTCTATGTAGTTAATCATGTACTCTTTTTAGCATTTTTTTCGAAAGTTGAGTTGCCGAAAGTGGTGGTTTAACGTCCGGATGGTTCATTTTGGTCAGTTCGATAACTAATTAAATAAGGATACAAATAAACTGCGTAATGTCTGATAGATTCCATTAGAAAAACACATTGTAAGCTAAAATTAATTTTCATCAACCAAGAGAGCTAAATGAACAAAAATAGCTTCAAATAGCGGCTGAATTCAGTGTAGGAGTGAAGAAACCTAAAACTGTCCTAGAAATCAAATTCTCTTCATTAAACACCTTCAATAACCAAAATGAGACCTACGTTACTTTCAAAGAGGACTCTTTGTGCAAATTAAATAATTACTCTTATACCTATACATGTGGTAAACAATGAAATGAATGGGCATCACCCTTGCACGTCGTGATTATTGGGACTCATCTCCTCCAGTATGATAACTTAATGCTTTCGATTTAAGTCAGCATTTTTCTCTATTCATCATTCATTGTGTTTGCTTCATGATGTAAATAACCGCCGAACTGCAGATCGCGCTTTAATTTTCACCGATGAAGCTACTATAAATAGCAATAGTTGATTCGGTGATCTCTGAATTTAACTCTAATAAGCAAACCTCAAGATGCACTTCCAAATTGAATCTAGGATTTCGTGAAATTTAAGTATTACTATTTTTCTGGCTATTACTATACTTTTGGGTAAATTCAAATAAAATTTAAACATTGTATATGTATTGATATGCGGCAACTACTCCGCGAAAGTATTTAATTTAATTTCGTAAATCGTTGCAGAAAAGTTCAATGGAATAGGATATTACACACTATAATGATTTATGTATTGTCATCGATATCACAGCAAACCATTAAACATCTCTTTAATGTCTTACTGCAAGCTAACTGAACAAGAGGTGTGAGTAAAATATTTTACATTCGCAATCACAGTGGCCAACAAAATTCAGTTCTATAGCACTTATTCAAATTAGTGCAATTTACAAGGCATTCATTAGCTCCCCGTGAATATTTGAGGTATGAGAGAAAAAAAATTACTGGAAATGATGCAACCCATTCAATATAGAGGAATGAATTCTATTGATGAATTCAAAAATATTGAAGGATAAAGCGTAATATCCAGTAATGGGTCTGTAGAAACATTAACTGAAAACAAAAATGATTTAACAAAGGTTAAATCTTTTATTTGATTTTTGGAATCGAATAAATAAAAAGTCGAAATTAAGCAACTCAAACTGCAGTCTGAGAAGCGAATAGATTTATTAGAAAACAGATATGTGCAACAGTAATCAAAAGCCATTTGAGAAAACCGGACAAATTGATTTTATTAAGGAAAGTAAATTAGACGTCTACAACTTTTTGTTGCAAAAAATCGAATAAACTGGTGCAATTGTACAAAAAGCTCCCGGATGGGATTCCACACACTTCAGCAAAGTAGGAGCTCGTTTCGTTCAAGCGCAGGTTGCCGTCTTCTGTCAGGGTATATACAACATTAAAGCGCAGGTCCTCCAAACGAATCGCTTTGTTCCTTTTGATCAAAGTTACGCTTAAGCGCTATAGGTGAAAAAACCATGCTCACTTAATGACTTTAAACATGGGAGGAAATCATATGAAATTCAAGCAACTCACATATACTACATACTCGTGGAATTCAATCTTACTAATAGATGTTTCGCAAACGTAAGTTGTGTTGGTATTCGATGACTTCTGACAGGTTGACTGGAATTCATCATTTTCTGGGTATTGTGCAAGAAAATGTTTAGTTCCGAAAGAAATGCTTCTGAGGGCCTTTGCGATTTTACTGTTAGCGAGAGCATTGACTTGTTGGATCGTTGGCATATGATCGGCTACAAAGAAATACATTTTTACTAATGTTCATTGGTAAAGATGTGCTAAGGACGTTTTCGTACTGGATATCCTAGCTACTAAGCCCAGAATTGTGATAGGAAGCAGAGTAACAGTAGAAATCATGTTCCTTATGTTTGGAATGAACCTGCTGAACACACGCCTGCTTATATAGAAAATTTAAAAAAATTTGTTGTTGCTGTTGCTTCTGATGCAGCAATGATTCCAATAAGAAGTTTGTCTATTTACAAGAAAATAAGTGTAAACTTGTTCATAGTAATGTAGTGGCATATTTCTACCCAAAATGCAGTAAAGAAACATGTGATCTTCTCATGTTTATAACTCTTCAAAAGGGCTTTCTAAAATTTCGAGATAGCCTACACCACGAGTGTATAATGCAGCAAACAAGGAGTAAAATAATGGGATTCTTAAAAGATTTCGGGGGTGGAGGATTCTCCCAAAAACGCACTTTGATGATAATTAACTTGCATACAATGAATTCAGCTTTCATGAAATTTGTACAGAGTTAGTCTTCTAAAGTAATTCCCTTTATCGGGATTGTTGAATTAAATCTGATTTTTTCACTAGAAGAATATTCATAATGTTTTGCCTTTGTTTCATGACTTCATTAACAGATATATTAATTGCATATTGCAAAAAAGGCCTTTATTTGAAAATGGGATATATGCTGCAACTCATAGCGATGGTGCTATTTTAATATTAATGGAAAGACAGATTCCTCTTAAACCATTAAGAACCTAGATATTTATTCCAACTACTATTAGCTTATTTGATCATTTTCTTTTGCTTGAAATTCCAGTTATTTTTAATTTATTGCCTTAGGAGCATCAAATTAAATGCTTATGAAGAGCAATAAAAAGTATTGTCATGAATTTTGAATTTGAATTTAGAAGTTTGATCTGAGTGATCTAATTAGCAAAATATTGTATCATGGTAAACATCCTTAACATGAAAAGAAATGCAATAAACGATCTTATACTACTAAAACTTGAAAAATTGTAAAAATCACAGGATGAATCGTACTAATTTATGTTAATTTTTCGTTTTCAGGACATTCTATTTCACATTTCTCAGCAAAAATATGAGACACTGGTCTCAGTGACTTGAAACACAAAAAGGGAAATCTCGCATTGAATATTATTCGAACATTAATACGCCCTAATATAGCCGGTGAATGTTATCAAATTAAGCAAATGAGGCATTGATTGCACTGGCGGATAAAGCATTCAGAATTTAAATGATATCGGCTAAAATTCATATAAATACAAGAACAAAGACGGCTACATGAAAAAATCCCATAAAATGTCTGTGTTAAATTTGTGACTATCTTGAACAGTACGTTTCCCCGAATTTATCGCACATCAATTAAATGCAGATTAGAAGATTGTATTTCTGCAAAATTATTCAACAAATTAGTTTAAAGGATCCCTTGATCGTGTCTCTACCACTGGTAGAAAGTAGTCCATTCCCGTTTAATCAGTTTCAATAAATAATTATACAGAAATTCACATGATTATTTAGAGTAGAGCTGATTAGAATGCCCCAAGATTCTGTTTTTTGGCCACATATCAGTGATTCCCAGCTATAATGTGGGTTCATTCAACCTAAAAACCTGCCAGGGAAATTTGATAATACCCACCATTCGGTGAATTTCACAAAGTTGAAATATGTTGTGTTTGCAATAAAGTTATCGAGTAAAGCTCTCAAAATCGCCACGGGTTTGGACGATTTAATGAATAAATAGTGCATCCTATGCGCTATTTACTCCATACATTCCTCACATTTTGAAACTATTCATTAATAAATCTCAACTGTTTCAAATTAAATATGGATTTTATTATAAAATGGTAAAATTAGTGGTTTGATATAATTAGAATATAATTTAAGAACCATTTCCATCATTTGTGCCAAAATATCATAAAACTCCTATGCAAATAAACAAAAACCCAAAGTTTGCCACTACGAAGAACACAACCAGATTCTGTCTCCAGTGAACTCTTTACTAGCCACTTATTTCTCCATCGGAGATAACAATAAAGGCAGTCTTGCAAACCCTCCATGGGGACATGAATTTGCGCAACAAATTCAATATTACATCAAGGAATTCATGTTCCAATTCTTTGCCTGCTTTCAACATTACCATTGCTATTCCCATTAGGTACAAATAATCGATAACCAGTTCCCTAAAGCAAAAATTTAATTTACATTTGTCTTATAACGTAGGCTTTGTTTGACCCTCGAAACTGCCAGGCCCAGTGGTTGATCAATGATTTCCATGAACCTAGGTCCTAACGAACATTTTACATTTCCAAGGACTTTCTAAAACATCTGTGATTTAGGAGTATCGGGATCTTTGTTAAATCCGTTTTTTACTGAATTCAATGAGATTTAGTGATCGTGAATCGAGATACCAAGTTTAATGTCACTGTGAATACAAATGAAGAACCAGAGAAACACCTCCACATTGATATTTTTTGAATTTTTCAAGTTAGCTTGCAGTAAGACATTAAAGCGATGTTGAATGGTTTGCTGTGATATCGATGACAAACCTAAATCATTATAGTGTGCAATATCCTATTCCATTGAACTTTTCTGCAACGATTTACGAAATTAAAATAAATACTTTCGCTAACTAATTGCCGCACATCAATATATATGTATTAAATTTTAATTGAATTTACTCAAAGGTAAAGTAATATCCTGAAAAATACTACTACTTAAATTTCACGAAATTCTAGATTCAATTTGAAAGTGCTTCTTGAGTTTTGCTTATTAGAGTTAAATTCAGAGATCACCGAATCAAATATTGCTATTTATAGTAGCTTAATCGGTGAAAATTAAAGCACGATTTGCAGTTCGGCGGTTATTTACATCATTGAACTAACACAATGAATGACGAATAGCGAAAAATGCTGACTCAAATCGAAAGCATTAAGTTATCATACTGGAGGAGATAAGTCCCAAAAATCATGAAAATGCAAAATGTATGTATTTAAGTTTAATAATTGTCAACGCAATACATATTGGAAGAGATGATTTCAAGTTAAGCAGTTGTAAAGAATGCATTTTTATTTACCAAATTCAATTTTCTCTAAATATTAACATTCCAGGAGACTATGACTATGGATTTTCCATTCAACTCTAATTTGATATAGTTTTGTCTCACCAAAAATTAATTCACTTCTTGCAAAGCAAACAAGGATTCTAAATTGTTCTTATGGGCCTGTTTAACTTTTGACAGGCTACTTCGGTTGGCCCTGTTATCTCACCTCTTCAAGCCTAGGCTAGTCTAACTGTTTCACCATTGAAATTTGACTACCATCCACGTTATGAGTCATGTCTAACTTCAGATGACCCTGTGACCTCTCTGCGTTTTTATCCGAGTATGTATGAATCAGGGCTATTTTCGTAAAATTGAAAAAAGTTAACACGGAGGCCTATCTGATATAAATTCACAAAGTGGATTCACTTCCATTTCGTGGCCTCCAAATATCGGTCGCTTTTGCCCACATTGTTGATGAAATACTACATATAACTCAGAATGGGAAAGGAGTGATTAGGCTCCACCCAGTGATCATTAAATGAATGTGATTTTTAGATAAAACAGCACGCGGCCTCCATTTCCGGAGAGTTACGGCGCCATCTTTTTGAATGATAATGAGGAACCAATATATACGGCTAGAAGTGTTCAAGAACGGCGGCACGAGGAACATATATTCTAATGAAGTTGAGCATCCCGTCTGGCAATCAACACAATCCCCAAAACTCAACATTATTGAGCATTTTGGCAGAATTTAGGGATTCAAGTAAGAAGTCGATATCCGCCACCGCCACCGCCACCGCCAGCTCCATCGTCACTAAAAGAACTGGGTGAGTGTGTTGGTCTGAAGAATAGACTAAGATTCCTTTGGGACCAACAATTCATAATTTGTATGAATCAATGCCTCGGAAAATCGAGGCTGTGTTTACCGCTAAAGGTTAAAACCTAAACCGTGAGGAAGATGCACGTGCACACCAACACTTGCTTACTACTTTATATACCTGCAACGCATTTGTTGGATTTAAAACACCGCGCACAGTGTTCAAACAGAGCCAGAGTGGAAATATTAATGGAGGAAAAGGAATGGTAGAGGGAAAGTGTTTTGACTAATTGGTTTGGGTTTATGGTGGAGGTCGGATGGAGGGGTGCGGGGTGGGGGCATGAGATTGGGTATTTAGGAAGGCGGGAGGCTGTCCAGAGGCACAGGCTAGTTAGCGCTGTCCGGAAAGGGCTCCGCCACCCTGACACGCATCGCGGGGTAAGTGGCAGTGATGGCGGCCTTGGCAACACCAGCCGAATCGCCGATTTCTTTCTTCTCCTTTTTCACCCCACATGCCTTGGCAGCCATGAAGATGGCCGCAGCAGCAACTGATGGTGAGTTGCGATAACCAACCAGGTTGAGACTGAGAACGCGTGTGGCTACATGGACGGCCATCTTCTGCACGGGCACATCCAGATTGAGGTTAGAGCAGAAAAGACTAAAGAAGTCTTCAAAACACACAGAGCTGGCGTTAGTGACAAAGCTCTTTATTGCCTTCTTGATGACTTCTCAACGTCGTTCTTCGAGAGACGTGCGGCAACAGAGATCTCCTTGAAGATACGCGGCGCTCCCTCTTGACGACAGGCCAGACAGAGATAAGCTACGCTCACCACCTCTTTTCTGTGGCCACAAAGATCGCTCTTTTCCACGACTCATTTATACAACACATTCCCCTATCGCTTATTGATTAGGCGCATGAAGCACGTCGGCAATTTGACGAACATGTATTGCAAAACAAAACAAGAAGTTATTTGCGAGGTTTGCTATTGATCATAATGACAAATAACCTATAAAAGCCATGGATCCAAATTCCTGAAAGGATCTTTGAATTCGGTTTGATGGGCCTCGCCGTCCAAAGTCCTTCTCAAATCATCCACTTGGAAGGGCATTTCGGCTTGATTTGTTGGTGGTTGTGCAGCACGATGAAGTGGGCTCCCACTTGTCCTGAGGCTAAGGCTAGGGGAATCGAGCATTTGAAGTTTGGAACCTCTATTTCGTAAGTACTCGTGGAAATAGAGACCTTCCATATTCTCAGTGTCCATTTTGAAGGATGCTTCATCATAAAAAGATGAGGGCCATGTATCCAACATCCTATTCTGATCGAGCTCTTTCTCAAATTTCTCAAGTCTATGTGCTATTGACACCCGCTTTACATTGCCAGTTTGATAAAATCGAAAGGCACCATCACATGTGATTTCGCCACAGCCGATTTCGGTTGCTGCGAGGATCGCAGGCTTCAGTCGTCGTTCCTGCTATTACCTAATTTTTCCTAACACCTCATGGGAATCCACTCAGCATCTCGTCAAACCCGAATATAAAGAGCTCACTAAATGATCCTTGCCGCATCGCGTCTGCTAATATATACCATGCATCCCGGTGCGGTCATTTAAACAACATTGAGTTTTCGCAGTCATTATTACTCTAAACTGGTGCGATAATAGATAAGAAAAGCAAATTATGGTGTTTTACGCCCCTTTAATCTGAGGATTGTGCCCATCTAAAACCAAATTCTATTTTTGAAAACTATTTGATTAGATCTCAAACGTAAATGCAAAAGATTACTTGTAAGGTTGCAGTTGTGAGAGCAATTAAGCCTCAGCCTAGTTTTCAGGTTCGTGGTTTTCATACTAAAGGTCATCGTTGGCACTTTTTATTCGGAAAAAAGGAAATTCTTCAAAATTTTTGCCTTATCAAAAGGTAATCAAGGACTTATGCAATCCCATTTGCAGAATGTGATTGTAATGTATTTATAATGTGAAAAAGCACGCACAAAATTCACTAAAATGTATCTGGAAAACACTGAAGTTGGTTTCTTGCCAAATAAGAAATTATCTAAAGCGATGAAAGTCGATTTAATCGTATGCATTTTTACTTTTCAACTACGTTGCAAAATGATGCGAATTCTTAAGGGCATAATCCAGAATTTTAAAAAAAGAAAGAGGGTTTGCTCTGAGGGAGCTCCTGAAAAGGCAATCTATATTGTCAACAAACACAGAATGATTCCTAACCAATTTTGAATATGACATATAAAAAGTGAATGGCTAGAAACGCCTACATTTTTTTGCAATCCCACATCATAGGAACATGAGGAAACTATCATTCATCTCATTTAACTAGTAGGGTCCATCTGAGGTAAAGCAAATCGTTGAATCGACTGCATCTAAAATGGCAGAGGGTTCATTGCCTAATTATTACATCGAATTGAATAAGTATGGAATACATTTAATCAAAAAATAATAATAAATAAAATTACGAATGTTTATTTTCTAGCTTAATCAGTTGATATGAGAAAAATTATTGATAACCACCACTTCGATCGACTAGGAATGAATTTTTATGTTGCGAATTAGGTTTTATAAAGGACTACAAAAATGAATTGCTACGTATTTATTTACTTGCATTGAATAGGACTTGACAGTGAATAACAACTAACGAAAATACTGTTTATTATTTTATAATATATTTATTATTTGCTTTTTTGCACAACATTTTGTAAGAAGTTATACATCGTTTAATGGCTACTAATTAGTGCTACATCACAATAGAAAAGTTATGCTGCTATCCATCAAGATGCTCGATTAATGAAAATGTTTCAAAGTAAAAAAATCATAATGGATGAGAGAAAAAGTTCATTGATTTTGGAATCTTAAATTTACATTTTGTCACGCGCTTTATTGACAATTTGAGCAGCACCTATAAGATTACCCAAATGATAATTTCCAAAATTAAATTTGTTTCTAAATAATTCGTAATGAAAGAC
>JAUOZQ010000904.1:0-21463 GCA_030710315.1 Anomotaenia brevis
CAGTTTGCAGATATTGTGGTCTCCAGAATGCCGCTATCAGTGAATGTCAAAGCACTAGCAAATATTACATGATAGAGATCAATATAAATGCTACGAGATGCACCCGCTTGAACGTTTTGACTAATTCGCCAGTTGTCAAAAGGCCATGTGATTTACATGCTTTAAAATTGTAGTTAATTCTTTTTAAAGCCTTTTCGTTCTGTTGACGTGGGTACTTAACCTACTCATCAAAAATTTTTCACGATTTCAAATTTGAATTCATCTGAGGATAGGAAGAGAGAGAAGCACAACTTGGATTTGAACCGCCGTTCACGCAGTGAACCCTTATTTTCGATTCTCGGGATCGAAAATATCCACTTTTTGTGTAAAAATTAGTCCGAAGTAAATAGCCATATTTTCAGGTTAAGAAACAGAAAATCTTCAGGCCCATCGCCCATTACAAATATTTTGCGGATACAAATCATCTCAATGTTTAAGGTTTATGTCTGATACCCATTTATGCAGACGCTTTATATGCCAAACAAACCATGGCAGTAGAATTCTTTGAATGGCAGTCACGTGTTTCGGAAGGTGCTCACAGCTACACCAAAATGAACTCAGTTTGTGGTTCACATGTAAATTACTCATGTGTTTTTCTAAAAACCTTGTGATACTCTAGCACGACGGCTGTAATCACTTCATATTTTATTCCCATCAGAATTCGCTTTCAATTTTTTGACTAAATGTGCATTAAATTTCCGAAAGTCCTTCAAAACATAGTCATGTACTACTAATAACATAACATATATAAAGTAGAAAAAAATGTAGGAGTTTAGCGGCTATTTAAAACAAAATTACAAATAAAAAAGCCTTCTGAAACTGCATAAAATGAATATAAATACGCGAACATTGCAAAGAACATTAGCAATATGGGTAATATTTCAAACCGTCAATGCAAAGGTTACCGAGTAGGTCTTACGAAGGATTCATTACTTTAGAATAAATAAGTAGTATAAGCCACGACCCTATGAGAAGATTCAGAAAGATGCTTCTACAACATATTATTTAGATATATAGAAAACAAAATGAGCTAACTGTGATGAGTCAATTCCGAAGGTAAGAGGCTCTGTTAATATTTATTTTAATCTGGATTGCGTAAGCTAAAAACTGAAAGGACTATAAAATGGGGTTTTCCTGGAAATCTCTGACTATCTATATTTAAATCTTCCTGCGAAAATGCCTTTCTTTCAGTTCATGGCATCAGTTTTCAGTTGTATTGGATTTATCAAGAGTGGAAAACACGAAACGCATTGTTTGCCCAATATGAACATGTTAAATAAGAGAATGTTGAGACCCAGTTTACTGTTAGTTTTCAGCTTAATTAAAAACTCTAATCTTATAGCAGCAGCTAATCTAACAGCAGCAATATTAGATTAGTTATTTTTTCAAATTGCCCTTTGGTAATTAGACACGGATTTTGATAGTGGATTATCAGAACATAGATAATACATTAATAATTCTTAGAGCTAGTTTCATGAAAAAACTGCAATCAGTTGCAAAGAACCCCTGATGATGTTTAAAAATTTTAAAAGCTGGTTAAGTTAATGTATTTGACCAAATTGAGTGAAAGATAACGTCTGCTGAGCTTTCAGAATACATAAAATTAGAGTATACAAGTGGGTGATTTCGTTATTCATGAGCGTGAAGAAGAATTTAAAACTGGATTATCTGAGAACTTAACATATTAAAAATGGAGGTTAATCAAAATATATAAAAAGCCCTTAAGGTGGGAAACTTTGAGCCGACTGGATAGTGAGCCTCTTTGTTTGTTTCCTCTTTGTGCTGACATAAAATTTAATCCGTGTGATAATTAGAGACAAAGCAAACTCGCAGTGCCATGAGTCCCATTAGTCAACTTGGACTCAATGCGGATACACACAAATAGTTATGACTTCAAAAGTCGGTAGTCCACTTGATGGCTCTCACTCACGTCATCAGGAAAATTTGACTTTTCAAATTTTAAAAGTTGTCACGAAATATGGTATAAGTACGGAATTTAGATTTGAGCTTCCAAAACATTTTCTCCCAAATGAAGAAGATTTAAAGGACATTCCCTATGATGAAAAATTAAGAAATCTGCCTAGGGAATATTATTTGAGAATAGTAAAGACACAAATATGTCAGCAATATAAACAGGACGTTTAAACGGTATTTTCTTAGAAACAATGAACTAGTGGTCTTCTTATTCATCATTTCATTGAAAAATTTGCGGATCATAGCATAAATGTACTGGTAAAGTAAGTCAATTAATTGGCAATATTTTTTCCCAATGGTTTTTTTCCAAATAGTGGAAACCCTTTAAATGTGCAATTGTAATATTTGAGCACGTCTTATACCATTTAAACTTGACATATCTCAACTTCCGAATTTATAAAATGTAATTATTTCATATTTGTGTGTTGTGTTTATTTAAAATAACCGATTTGCAGGTATTTACAAGTTGGTTACAACCCCGTAGTAGTGGCAGACCTTTCTGAATTTCAAAGAGGTCAAATTGTTGGTGTTCGCTTGGCAGTCGACAGTGTAACACAAACTGCCAACAGAATGCTTGGAGTTCCAGGAGTTACTGACTTAAAAGTAACCACTGCTTCATTGGAAGTGTAGGAAAAACGCCGTCCTCAGCAAAGCACAAGTATGGTCGACTCTTAAAACCAACATTGGGCTTCGCAACGAACACTTTTAAGGCCTGTTTTCCACACTGTTGATTGGGAGTGGCACAGTGAATCTGGATTGCAACACAGAAAAGCTGCGATTGGCAAACCTCTGCTCTCAAAGAAGAAAAATGCTACGAAAGGCCTAGAGTGATGGAGTAGAAACCCCTGAACTGTAGACAAGTTTGAATTTCCCTGATGAATCAGGCTGTAAATCCAAGAAAACATGGCGGGGTTTTGCGCTGATGGTCTTAGGTGCTTTTTCTTGGAACTCCAATGATTTCCGGCCCAATGACCAACTACCCTACATGGGCGAAGAAATAACAGTCATATTTCAAGGTGTTGACACTGCACTAATCCATACAACAGCTGGGATTGTTAAGGAATAACGACACGACGAGCATTCGAATGAAGTTGAGCATCTCATTGGCGACCACAATCCTTAGACCTCAGCATTATCGATAATTTATTTATTTAGGGATTGAAGTAAGATGTCGATTTCCGGCGTCGAAATCGTCTCTAAACGGACTGGGTGGGGGTGTGTTAATTGAACTCCCAGCTAAATTTCCGTCGGAACCAACAATTTACCATTTGCATGAATCATTACCTGCGAGAAATGAGGCTCCAATTGACGCAAAAGGTGGATCCCTACCGTATGTTTTTGATTTTTCAAGGACTTTTTACTTTTCTGTCCATCTCTCTTATCTGGTACTTATTATCCTCATTCTACTTCGAAATTCTAATACAGTTAAAGGCCATGAATACGTTTGCAACTTAACCAAAACAATTTTTAAATTTACTTAATAATTTCAACAGCAACGTGCTCAGGGCAATTTCCTCAGGCAAATTTTCTCCCATTTTTATTATACAAATATTATTCAGTAAAACTAAAGCAAAACACGTGGATAACCTCTTGGGCTCTAAAACCCCCTTGAGATGCTCGCAATCGGTTTTAGACGAAAATTCCTTCAGGACTTCGTAAAGAAACGTTGCCGTTTTTGATTTTGACACCGAATATTAAGGTAAAGAAAAGCATATTTTAAAACTGTATTTATTACTTTTCATAGAAAATATCGAGGATTTATAAATCTTCTATTAAACTCATTAAGCTAAAATGTGCCGGTGCATGAGTAGATGACACAGTGACTTAATTTGAAACTGGACTCTCAGCAACTTCAAAATATGTCGTGAAATGGATGATTAGCAAATATCATAGGAAACATGCAGTTATTAATGTACACTTGGATGGTTATTGGCCCAACATTGAGCGAAATACAAAACAATATAATTAAATTTACTTTTAGTGTAAGAAATATGACCTAGAGAGAGGTTTTAAGAAAGCCGGCGAAGGAAGAGGCTTTGTGAATACTTAATTCAAGAAGGGTTGTGTAAACACAATTTGATTTCTTCGAAACATGCCGATATTACACTTAACTTTTGTACTCTCGTATGGTTACTTATTCCTTTCCAGTAAATGGGGTTGTAGTGCAATTGCAAAATACTGAAAGGTTATTAGAAAGGGGATTTTTGCGAAGAAGAAGTATTACTAGGTTTATTTAAGTCATGACACATCAGAAAGCAAAAACACCTTTATGGAACCCTTTGTAATGCTCAGATATTCCAAAAGAGGTTTTTCTCCTGGTTGTCACGGAAAACAAATATTTGAGTGAAAGTCGAATAATACGAAATTGAGACGGCATTAGAATTCGTATATCAACGTGGCAACAGGCATGGACTTCTGAAATATCAACTTCTAATGCAATTAAAAGCAACATGACTTTAATCTGGTGGAGTTTTAGGGAAACTGGTAGAGAAACTTTACCAGAAAATGGTCTAAACCTGGATGCGTAATTAAAAATTGCACTCAGAACATTAGTATTCTAAAATTTAAATCGGCCTTTTAACTTGATTTTTTTCTAAATACAAATGACTAATGGTCTTATGAATATCTCATTGTGAGATTTTTGTTTCCAACGTTGCGTGACATTAATTTTTGGATCCATTTAGGCATTTTAATTAAAAGATAAGGAAGAATATCTATGCTACTCAACAAACTACTGGTTTTAAACTGATTTTAATCTTCCAAATTGACTTTAATATCAAATATAACACAGTTTCCCACCTCACTTGAGGACTACAAGACACGACATTTAGATAATTAATTAAAAAGCAATATTTTGAAAAAAAACAGTAATATGGCCAGGGTTTATTTAAAGCATCTCCCACTTGTCAATGTGCAATTTAATCTACCTGATAATATGGCACTGACTGGGCTCTCAACAAGCTGGAACCCAAAAAAGCCCTTCTTAACAAAATTGTCGACGAAGTGACTCGTTCATCGTTAAAATCAAGAGATAGTGATATTTCAAAGCGAATTCCTTGGCCAACAGAGTAAGGCCATCATCGCTGTGTAGGTCTGTTTTGGCCGAATATTCTGGTATTATTATGAATATTGACCGTATCAAATAACACAAACCAAATGTTTCAGCATAATGCCATTTGTTACTCTGATTTGGAATGTTGGCTTAAAATTTATGGTATCAAAGGAGCAGATGCAAAATTTGCAACTCATTTTAAACATAAAAACAGCTTAAAACTCAAACAGTGGGCCATTCCATATTATCACAATTAAAACGTTGTTTATCGGAATCTTTTTAAGTGGCAGTTTTGGTATCATTCAACAACGCAAATAATAATGATAAGCCCTGATTTGCATAGATTGATAGTCATTTTAAATAAATTAACTAGTCAAAATAAATTATCATCAGTTTATTTTGATTGAGAGAAGGTTGGCGATATCTGAAGGGAGCAAAATTTCATTTTACAACACAATTATAGGATACAAGATTAAATGAATGGATGAATCTTATAAGCCACTTTCTTCTAAATGCAGCCCTTAAATCTCATAAAGTTACCAATTTAAATTACTTTTTACGTTCAAATTTTGTTGTAAAACATACGAGATTTTCAATGTTTGCTTTAAACAGTTAGCAGGTGCGTTAAATCTATGCTCCTATCCAGTGCAACATTCTTCAATATTGTTTCAACTAAATTTTTTACATTATATAATAAAATACCGCGCTTTCTACTCTTCCCTATATTGCGCAAGTTCTATATTACCCAAAAAACTAAATTGCAACACTATTGTTAAGAACTTAAACGTGTCTTTTAAATAAATGAGACGAGCCTATTCGAAGTATAACGTGATACTGAAAAAATAAGCATTATATTATAATTTGTCAGCATGCAGTTTGATTATCATGACTACTAGCTTATAATGCAAATAAAACACAAATTAAACACTTCTGCATGTTCAGGTGGTTATACTTGCATAATTCTGTTGATTTCATGAGAGGTTTCGAAATGAGAAGCGTTTGGGCTTAATTCTTCTTAACTATTTCCAAATCTGATGCGAGAAATATAGCAAATGTTTTCGGAATGCTATAGTTTTATAATATTTATGTTTATAAATCCTGATAATATTGTTTGATATATCTTAGGGTGCGGTGGCGTTTGTGGATGTAAAATTTTGCAAAAAGGCATGATCATTGCAATAACACTCGCTAATCCCTAATAAAAGCTTCTAACAATTTTGTGTATTTTGCTTGAATTTACCAGATGGGGTTCCTTCTAAATCAGCTAGTTTTTTATGCTTAAGACGATTCAAAGAGGTCGGGTCGGTACTAGTTTTCATTTTGAATTCTGTGGAACGTTTTCTCTCCGAAACCTCAACACAGAAAAGAGTTTCACTTCTGTGGAGCCCGGCATTTCATAAAGGAGCAATAGTAAAGTTCGACATTTTGAGTGCATTTATAGTTTCAAATTAATTATGAAGCATATACATTATATCGTCAGCCTCACTGTTTTCAAAACAATTTTTAGTGTATCTCTTTATAAATTGAACAAAACAATAATCATGGCAATAAAAGGCTTACGCATTGTGTTAGAGGTGAGTTTCTCGAAAAATACTAACTAATCCTATCTTCACTGTTGTTACGTTGTCAAATTTATGGAAGGTTTTTTGAGCATTGAAGACGCCTAATCCTTTAATAAGGCAACTTTCTAATGCAACCAAGTAAGTTGAAGATGCTTTCCTGTTATTAGACGCGCTAGCCGCAAACCAAACTAGCACTGCAAATCCACGCTGCTTAGACTATATGGCGCTATATTTGGGAATTCGCAAAATCCTAGGACCTCAATCTCATTATTGTTAAGCAGCATTTGTGGCCAATTTTAGACCTTAAATTAAGAAGTTAAATTCTACCACAGCCAGCAGCGTTTATGGTTCTCAGCAGTGCAATAATTTTTAAATTAATGAGAAAATTTAATATATTCTTGTTTAAGCTGGATCCGAATTTATTTTATGGAAATTGCTTTTCTCTCACTTTTATTATGAATTAAAGCATTTATTATAAATTCTAGCGTTAAAATTAAAATTAAACTGGTAAATTTTATTTTTTAAAGTGAAAGTCAATCTTGGGCTAATCGAGTTATCTGGGATTTTGCTAGATAATCGAAAATTAAAAAAAGGTTGAAAAATATGCAGCAATTTTTGCATGTATTTCGAGAGAACAATTCTTAATGAAATATTCCTTTGGGATTTAGAATGCTGCCTATTTTCAGGAAACAAAGAAATGCAAAAAATCATATCATTTTTCTCAAATAACTTAAGCTCTTTATTTGGATAAGGAAACAAAACAATTATATATGTGCCATCTAAAATGTTACCGTAAATTCCAAATTAACATTCTCGGATTTCATTAGAAAACCTTAGTTCACCTTTCAATTTTTGAAAATAAAGCAGTTACATAACAGTATAATAAAACTCAATGATCTGATAAAAATTATAACAGGGTGACATTTTTACCTAAAAATAGCATGACTTCATTGTTAAGTCTTTTGAATTTACCAAGGTTCTTTGGGATGCTATGTAAATCTGTTAGACCATATACTGAGATTGGAAATTAAATTATATAACATATATTTCAAAATCAGTAATTGAAATGTTTGAACAATTATATTTTGTTATTATGTTAATCAACTACTTTCATTTTAAATCCACAAGTTTTAAAATCGAATTTTCGCTTAATGTAGTGACTACTTATTGATTAAAACCTTATAACACTTTTAGTTAATTTAAGGCAAAGATTTTATTAATTTAAAAGAGCCGTAAAACTAAGCAATAACTGTTACAAATAAGAAACGTATTAGTCTTAAACATAAATGACTGTTTTTTGTCCTAAACGAATTCTATTGTGTATCAATTTTTATTGCCGATAAGCACACTGTAAATTGAATTGAACTGAATTATCTTGCCTAAATTTATCTTCAGGCAAATTGAAGTTCTAAAAGTCCCGCGGTTTCCACTTTCCTCGAACAAGCATTTAAAATGCAAGGCCTGCATATAACTTGGCACGAATATTCTCACTTTGCATTTTCATTAGTGGGCTGAATAAGCCCCAAATTTTCATCAACGGTTCAGTCGAGGTCAGTTAGTCAGCTCCAATGAACGAGATACTGGGCAGCTTACCAGATACGCAGACAATCATGTTCCCTTGTTTCAACTATTTCGTCTAGCTTTTGCATTTTCCTTTACGCTTGATACGTTTATTCTTATCCTATTGAGAATAGACGATAAGTCTCAGAGAAAACCTAAGTGTAGCCTTTCTACTACACACGGCTCAGTTAAATTACTCTTATATATAATTTTCTGCTTCTATCTTGATTTTGCTGTGTTATCAATATGATTTCTAGAAAAAAATTACGAAATACTTATAATTTGCTAATGTTTCTGGCGCTAGATATAACACTTTAAAATACGTTAATCGAGTGTCACTATATCGCGAACGTTTTTTCGTTTACTAAAAATAATTTCGTTACTTTTTATTTCAGGCGAAGGGTTGATTTCTGTTAGGCATATCAAAATGTTAAATGACTGTGTCATAATAAATACGCTGGTTTTTATTCCAATAAGGTCTTTCCACTTGCAATTGATGTTTTAATTAATGTTTAAGTTTCATTCTCTCGTAAAGAGTGACAAACAGGAGACAAGTCTGCTCCTTTGGCAAAGAGCATTTCTGAATTTTGAATCTAGTTGAGGTGAGAAAATGTGACCTAACTCGTCTGCATGTAGGTACAAATTTCCATCAAAACGAAATTACGGAGCCTTCCATAGCACCGTTAGTCTTCAACCTAAATACATTTGATTATTTACTGTTAAAATTTTATTGAAGACGTTGATGGTAGCGACACAGGTGGTATGCAGATATCAAAAGATTTGATTTGCACTTCGATAAAATGTGCACACAATTGGAAAATTGGAACTGCCTCCAGTTTTAATCTTGTAGAGAACCAGATATATTGGTTTTATAGAGAACCTGAGGGCTAAGAAACACCTCAGGATGTAAAGCAAGCTCTTTTAAAAAATATCCTCGATATTATAAACCATTTACACTCTTTGCTTCTGGCAAAGGAAATATTACGGAATTAAGATTGTGTTGGCAAAACAAATGCGAAGCAACGATCACTGCATAGGAAAGACACATAGCCTGAATGTTTCATTAGTATCTTAGAAGTTCGGTTTCAGGATTAAAATTAGGATTAATTGTTTCCTCTCCAAGAAAACTGCTTTTTTGCAGAAACCTATACCAGTTACATGCATGAATCGAGATCCTTGCACATGAAAATATTAGCAATTTTACTCTATTTCTTAATGCATTTTAGGGCTTATAAATCAGCTTTCAAGTATGCATCACGTATTTCAAACCACAGGCACCCTTGGTGAACCATTTTGTTAACTTGTTAGTATCCATTAAATGTCTGAATTCCGATTGGCTATTCACGTCCTACATAGAGTGTAAATACATCATACACCCACCCGATGTAGTTATTGGTGGAGACGTGTAAGAGTAGGTGATCCCTATAATTTGTGATTTTTATTTTCTCTTAATCATCCCTTTAAATTCGTATTTGTAAACAACGAAGAACAAAATTTTCTAAACCAGACAGTGCCAAAATATATTGTGTCATGACGTGAATTCTAAAGCACCCTGATAGTCAAATGAATCACGTGGGTAGATTAGAGCTGTAGTATTAAAATGCACCCCGAAAAATGCTTTCCTTGCGTTTTATTTCGTCACTGCCACCGGTGGTTAATGTGGCGGAGATTGTGGCAGCGGCGATAATGCTGGTGGCAGTCCTTTTCCTAATTCTTGCAATAAGGGTGCCTGTGGTGAATCACGCGGCAGTGGTGACTGTGATTGAGACGGTGATAGTGGAGATACGGGTGCCGGTGGTGTTCTCATTAATGATTGAAACAGTGGTGATTGTGGATACTGTGGTGAAAGTGGCGACACAGGTGTCGGGTGTGGTCTCCCCAATGCTCCCAACGTTGGTGAATTTGGTGGAGTTGGTCCCGGTGGTGATTGGGGTCGCCTGGATAAAGGTAAAGAAGCCTGTTTTGGTTGCGGTCTCTGCAAAAAATGTGGTCCAGATGGGTAGGGTGGCAGTGGCAGTCGAGGGTTACTTGTAGAATGTCTCCTCTTGAGTTTACCTGAAATACATTATCATAAATGAATTACCAGAGTACTAGTTTTATAAATTTTACACATTACGCGAGAAGAACAAATGACTCTTGAATCAAGAATTGCATTTTTTCCAATCAAATCACTTAACAGAAAATACCAGGTTCATCCACCATGTATAATATTAATAATAACAACTACCTTGTTTGGCATTCCTGGTACTTCATCCAACAAAACATCGTAACAATAAGAGTCAAAAAAATAAATTATTTTTTTTAAAGAGTAGAGGTTAATTCACCAACATACGCATCACCGGAATCGCTACACAAAGTACTGTTTTCATGCTGAAATATGTACGTGTGGTTATTCAGCTAGCTCAAAAGGAAGACTCCTTTAAATATTACTGGTTCAGTGCAGCAGTGCCATATAAGCTTTAATTAAGCAAGCTGATTAAAGGGTAAAATCGCACCCAGTTTAAAATCAAAACACTCTTTTAATGCTGCGTGCTTATAAGGTTATTAGGGAATACAAAAACTACACTTTTTGGAAAAGGGTGTGGCATATGCAAGCTGAGTTCAAAACAGATACATTCTCTCGCCATGCTAATTCCTGACATTTGATATAACAGGGGAAGTTGTTTATATTATATATTTAAATTATTACTTTAGTACTGTAGTTATAAACAATCCATTTCATTAAAAGGCTGGATAACTTAGTTTATTTCTAAAATAAATAAATTTTTGATTTACAAAAGAAATTGTTAGTGTGAGTGTCTCTAAATTTTAAATAACCCGAAGGCCTAAAGTATACAGCAAAATCTTCCAAACCAAACTAAATATTACTGATCGGTTAAAAATTGAATTTGGTTCTGTAGACAGCCATTACGACAACTATGACATCATCATTTTATAAAATGGAGTTATTTTTAATTAAAGTGATTTATATCTCTTGAAACAGCTTTTCACCGTGCATTCAAATAAAAAATGCCTACTTTTGAGATTGAGGTCGTGTGAAAATGACGCCTGCTTCAATTGCAATATTCTTCATTGCGAAAATCTTACATTTATTGCAAATCGGTTGAGTAATCGCGCTCTAAACTTTAGAATGCATAAAATATTGAATGCTTTGTTAAATGAAACCTCTTCAGATTACAAACATTTTTTTCCATTAATGATTTCCAGTAGAATTCATTTATTAGTAAATTTAAAATCTAATTAAATATATCCGAAAATTTTATATCTTGCAAAAAGTGAAGTTGAAGCTCTTAAAATTCAGTTGCTTTTGATGTGTTGAAAGGCATTTAGAAATTCTGATTTAAAGGGAACTTTCAAGTATGCATCAATTGCAAGTCTAAAGAGAAACCCTAGACAAATTTTAATTTTTTCGCAAAGATATTCAGTTTTGACCAATGCCGTCATAGGTAGCTTGCACGCTTGGGGTTAATTTCTAATTTACTGGCAATGCTGATGGTCTTGATGACATTTAATGAGGTCAAAATATTTTTTCACAAATTAGTTTCGACAAAAAATAGTGCTGCAGAAATTTGGTTGAATACAGATGTATTTCAATGCTGCAAACTCAGCATTACCTTATCGGTGTAGCTTCATTAATTTTAATATGGAAATAATTTCTTCTTTTGGGTCTCGAAAATATCGTGGCAGAAACCAAGAACTGCTTCGAATTTTGCTGGTTTAACGTGCTACTCACATAATATGCATTGGTGGTTTGTGCTTCTCATAACAAATGCTTCTAGAAACCCCAGAGGACAGGTGAAAATTGTCGCAAAACGAAATAAAACCTAAGAAGTTGAACTTAAGTTGTGCAAGGCTTAGAATTAAAGGGGGTACCTTTTAAAAATTGCTCTTTTTCCGTATTAAAGCAATAATTACGTTCTTCCAGTTTTGGCAAGTCAATTTAATAGGTCTCCATTTATAAATCTTTAAAAAATTCTTCAAGACCATTTTGCGAAGATAAACCACATTAAAATGTTACATTATCGGGATTTGTGGAATCAGTCACATAGTCGGCCAAAAATTAGCAATGAACCAATTCGTTTGTCAAGCTCCCTTCAAAAATTGTGTTTATATTATCTCTACAAGGAAATTTTTATCCCTAGTTGCTAGTTACTAATTATAACCATCATTTTTTGAAGATTTTTAGAGGCATATAATATTTATGAATACAACAACGTTTCTGGTGTTAACCATACGCAGTACACAATTAGACATGTTAAATTATTTCAAAAAATCTTTATTTCGCATTCCATTTTATTCGTTTTATTTCAAAATTTTAAATGCATTGTAAAAATCTGTTGAATTTTGAATTTTTGCATATGCTGAATTAATTTAATAAATAAAGCCGATTTGAGGACAACAATCTACGAGTTCCTGCTTATCACGCAAAACATCAGTTAATATAAATTGCGATGTTTATTAAATAAAATTTGCATTTTATTTATTTTTTTGCAGCAAATGTTGCAACTATCTAGGTTAGAACGAGAGAATAATGAAATGCTCACAACGCTGCCAGATGATTAGCACTTATGTTGAAAAGATACAGTCGTTTTGCACTGTCGTTCTTCGTTCATCCCGGTTTCTTAAGTCCAGGTTTGTTTAAGAACTAACCAATTTCAGAACTAATGGTTGTTTTATATTGCAAAACCTCTTTAGAAGTTCAATTTAACTCTCGTTTTTATAGAAACCAAATCCGGATTGTCATGCACGAACGTCTGTCTTTAATCACTTGCATAAAACACTTTATAACCCTTTGAAATATACTTCGCATAGCAAAAAATACTTTTACTTCTTGGAGTAATACCCGCATTGCAATAAAGAGAGTTCCTGGTTTTGAAGGGTTTTTTAATATTGGAATTAAATGTCGAAAAATGTCTGATTGTATCCGTTATCGCATACAATCGACAGTGAAGAAAAGAAACCTACAAATTTCCTTTGTTCAGGGCAACAGCCAATATACAATAGTAGGCGCAGATGCGTTTCCATAGTAACCAATAAAATAGTTTTTAAATTGTGTTGTTAATGCTTATGAAGTTTGAGACAAATATAGGTCAAACAATGTTGTATGATCTAACAATTTACAGCTAAGTCTACTATTTAGCAAAAAGTAAGTTTTCTAAATCCAAAACAAATGATTTCTACTATGCTAATACACTACTTAACAACTTCGGCTATTTGAATGACAAATATTTTGTTAAAACGGTGAACTTAACATCGACAAAATTTTCTGAGAATGAATGAGTACGCAAACACCACTAACACAAAAAATCCTCTGTTCAATAATATTTGCGTCATTCAACTGGAAGAAATTATCAATTTTTACAAAAAGATTTATTGCAGGTAGATTTCTTCGTTTGCTTTATATAAATTTGTATAACAAATATAATGGGGAGTACTCAAGCATAAGTTGTGAAAATTGTTGAGTATGAAACTATACAAAAAATTACAACCTCTCTTAACACGTTTAATTTCAAATCCTGAGTATTAAACACACTGTGGAAATTTCAAGATGGACAATGAATACTTGCACTGTTGCGTTAACGAAATAAAGGTATGACTTGCCTTCTGTTATCAATGCACCTAAACCAAATGAATTTTTAAATGTTGCATTACTTTTTCCCATTTACTTAGTTATTTAATCTTCAAAATATCCCTTCCGATTGTTTTAAAGACAAATTGGTGATAATTTTTATTTAGACACTTTAAATGCATACTTAAATCTTCCTGATTTCACATTTGAAATCCAATCACACAAAGAATCCGTCCAAATACTTTTCTCCATCAGTGTTAACAATAGGGAGTGGTTTTAAGTAAGCTAAAAATTTAAATTAAAGCAAAGATCTCTCAATGCATAATGAATACGTACACATATGATTGAATTGAACGAACCTGAAAGGCGGAAGAGAACTTCTGGTAAGGTTAATTTCTTCTACTAAGTTAGTAACGTTGTTTTATTATATAAAAACTCTTTAGAAGCCTAATAAAACTATCCATTTTTTAGAAACCAATCCGGATTGCCATGCACGAAGGTCCGTCAGTAGTCACTCGCAAAAAACAATTTATAATCCATAAAAATATGTTTCGCATAGCAAAAATTTATTTTACTTCATCAATTAAAACAAAAAATTGCACCTTAATCTTTTGATTCCCTTAAAATAGTTCCCTAATTGCGTTAAAGACAGTTCATGGTTTTGAAAGATTTTTTAATAATGACATTAAATGTCAAAAAATCGTCTGATTGTATCCGTTATTGCATACACTCGACAGAGAAAAAACGAAACCTACAAAGTTCGTTTGTTCAAGGCAACAGCCTATACACAATGGTAGAAGCATATGCGTTTCAATAGTAACTAATAAAATAATTTTTGAAATTGCCCCAATTTAAACTTCTGTTTTTAATGCTTATGAAGTTAGTGATAAATACAAATATAAAAAATATATGCTATAACATTTTACAACCAAGTCTAATATTTAGCAAGAATCACGTTTTCTAAATCTGAAACAAATGATTTCCACTAAGCTAATACAGTACTTAGCAACTTCGATTGTTTAAATGACAATTGTTTTATAAAAAATGGTGAACTTACCATCAAAACAAATTTTCCGAGAATGAATGAGTACGCAAACACCACTAACACAAAAATCCTCTGTTCAATAATAATGTTTATGTCATTTAATCAACAGAAGTTATTAATTTTTGCAGGTAGATTTTTCGATTGCTTTATATAAATTTGTGTAACAAATATAATGCTGAGTACTCAAGCATAAGTTGTGAAATTGTTGATCATTAAATTTTTCAAAAAATTATACAGATTTCATTTATCTGTTTTAAGTTCAATTACGATAATAAACACCTTTAATCATAGTTTTCTACAGGTTTTTTTTTTAATTTTTTGAAAATAGAATATCTGTATTATGGTAAAAGTACCATATATGTTTTAACGACTTAAGGTCTAACATCGAAATTGTCAACGACTATTGCAATCTGAATCTAAGATAGGTTTTAGTCATTCTTTTTCTACAAATATAAAAATAGGGATGTATTTTATTTGAATCTCGCTCGGGAAAACAAATTTTTTTAGTTGATTTATAAAAGTTAAAAGCTGGTGGAAAGGAAATTTTAACGGGATTAACCAAAACGGTGATTGATGTGAGTTTTAAGCCCTCTCGAATTGATTGGTTTTTAATGGGACAACGAAGACGTTCGCGGTTGAAATGTAGTTTACCTGAAAAAAAATCTAAAGGCATACATATAATATAAATATCAGTCATTTTTTTTTATGTTCGATTTATATCATAATGCTTATTTTTAGCTTTTATTTTATTTATAACATTATCTAGCTCAAAAAATAGAATATAATCGTTATTCCAAAGCCTAATGATTCTTCTAAAGCACAAATACGATGTTCGCGTGTGCAATGTACAATTTTAAAACGCTTGTCGAATCAAATTAAGAAAATTTGAGTAACTTGAGAAAAAACCACACCATCATTAAGGGGAGGTTTTAGAGATAATATATGTTGGCGGCATTTAGACAAAGAGATTTAACAGTTATGCATAGGAGAAGTGGAATCGAACGAGGACGTCTCATTTTCTTGGCAAAACCCCTTTTCGTCAGCGCAAATCCAAATCAATTTTGGTTTGAGAGCTCACCAAATAGCAATTAAAGATATCCATTTAACTTGGGATACGAGTTATCTCAATATTTAAGGTTTAAGTATGATACACATTTATCCAGACGCTTTATATGGGAAACAAACCATGGCAGTGGACTTCTTTGTGCTCTCAGCTACACCAAAATTAACTCAGTTTGTGGATCGTACGTAAATACCTCATGTGTTTTTCTTAAAAAACATCGTGATACTCTATCACGACGGCCGTAATTACTCCATTTTTTTTCCCAAAGGTACGGATTTATCGAAAGAGACTTACTACCCTCCATGAAATCGACAACAGTAATTTCCATTAATGGACTGTTTGAATCGCTATATCCATTTAAACACACAATCTTACAAAGGCTGAATCTGGCTGTTCATGCTGAATGGTATGTCTGAATCACGAACACCAGAAAATTTTCACTTCGCGTGGAATCAACATAATAGATTTTCATTAATCCTTACTATATGCATTCCTAGCTCCAACAGTTCTTCATACTCTTTGAAAATAGGAAAAAAATGGAGAAGAGTGGATATTTAATTCTCTTTAAATCGTGCAAAATCAATTTTTGCATTGAAGCACTTGAATGTGTCGAGTTTTAACTTGCATAAATATATAAATATGTAATTATAACGTTTGACGATTACCTATTTGTTTGTCAAAATGTGATTATTACTTGATATTTTAAGTAGAAATAGCAAAGTGAAAGAAAGATCCATTTATTTGTGATTGAATTTTGATCTACGATTGAACTGCGAAACGGCTTTCAGTTTGTTTATTTTATTTTAATTTTCGCCTTTAGCAATTGCATTTTTAAAATAATTTTTTCATAAACTCTGTTGATTGGAACATCATATTTCTGGTACTGATGCAAAAGAAGGAAAAATGTAGCCTATAAGTGACATTTTGATGCAGACTGTCGCAGGTCTATGATTTTCAAGACTAGAATGAAGTTTTCTGTTTTCCCATGCGATATAATTAGATGGGACCACCAATTACGAATTCAAATATATGTATATTTACATTATATTATAGCAAGAAATATCGAAACAAAAACGCATTTTTGTTTGCAGAATTGTTATTTCTACTTCCGATTGTTAGAAAAACGAACAAATTCGGAAAAATCCATTTATTTTAGACTGCGTTTGTATAACATTAATTTTTTATCAACAAAAAGGATGCTGGTAGTAATCGTATTAAGAACACTCTTTCTAATCTTTATCAATTAAAACATCTTACAAACAAATTAGGGTACCCAGGTGCCAAGTTCTTTGTTATTTACAGAGACTACTTAATAAGGGGGAGACAAATGTAGGATAAAGTTGTTCAAATATTCCACTACTGTTTCACTGGCTTATAGAATTTAATTTTAAGCTGTGCAAATGCAGCTACGGAGTCTTATCAAAAACGCTTCTATGATATAATTTAAAAGGTTTGAAGACCATATTTTTAGCCTTATATTATTTGGGAATATATTTTGCTGTTTTGATGCACAGATTCAACGTCTTATTTTAAAAGGCAACTCCTACTTCCGTAAGGTAAATAATTGGGAACTGATCAAAACATAGTAACCCAAATTAATTCCGATTATTACACAACGCCTAAGGGTATTTTATATGAAAAAGCAGATCTTAAGTAGAGAATAACCATTCATTCAGTGGGAATTGTAAATATTTTACAGCGAGTAACTATATAAATTTAAATGGAGTCAACTCAAAAGCAGAGTTATTTCTGTTCAAATTTATTATCGACTCCAAATTGTCTGATGATGATATTTCCTAGGATTTATGCATTCATTCTAGGTCCAAAACATATTGGTCAAGCTATCAGTTCATGGTCAACAGAAACCAAAGAAAAATTAAAATTCGCCTGTTGCTGCCTTAAGCTCACGAGTTTATTTCAAATCTTCTGAGTTGAATGCAGATTACAATACCGCTATTCGGCATACAGAGGACTTCTGGGGAAGAAAGACAAATGCCTATGCCAATAGCAGAACCGCAAATTAGTGCGCTGATACACCTCGCCTAGTTTGGGTATGATTGGATGTCAGAATTGCAAGAAGCCTATATATCAGCATCTCACAACATTATCTTATTCGATCATAACAAATCTGTATGCTACAATGCTTGTCTCCTACGTTATTTGTTTCACTGCTATTATAAGTTACGCCTATAGGTATGCAATGCCTACACAGATTGCTTTTAATTATAAATCAATTACTATGGGTTTATTTCAATTTTTAGTAAAACCGAAAATATTCCAAAAAATTTATACTGGTAGGTAAATCACCGTTTATGCATCTAAAGCCACCTTTTATTCTACTGGTAAATTGTCTCTCAGTTACGGATGTGAAAGAAGGTATGCTTTAATTACTCATTTTATTTTGCAATTTATTACAGTTTAAATGTGAAATTTCTAATTCACTTACAGAGGGTGAGTAAATTGTACTTTATGCGGTTTTGTGGCCCTGACTAAAATAGAGAATCTGACCCATTTTTGTAAAGACGCTGGTTTTGGTGAGTTTTATTTGAAAAATTAACGCATCTATACACATATATATATATATATTCGTATTGATGGTTAAATATTTTTTTCAGTGAAGACTGGTATGTTTTTATTATTTAAACTTAATTGTAACTTATAACTTACTCTGTTTCTCTTTAAGCAAAGCCGGCCTGTTAGAGTCTCCTGGGTAAATTCATCGTATGGCAAAAATTATTTGTGTCCCTCTCAAACTGAATAGTCGCCTTCATATAGTTATGACCTTTGGTGGTGAGTAAATTTTGGTGTAAAGCATAATAGTTTTATCATTTTTTCTGATCTGAAACTCAAAGACGGGATATGCCTTCGAGTCGATTTACAGATTTGGGAATTATCTTTACCCAATAATTTTTGAATTGCAGTGTTGACTGTCTGAGCCTCACCAGACCAGAAAAGGAGTAAATCTCTAAAAATCATTAAATATGAGTGAAAATACTTATACTTGACATGTTTTATTTTAGTATGAAATATACGTGGTAAACAAGAAATTATTTCACATTATTTTCATGATCAGAACAAATCGATATGAAAATATCTGAAATGTCTAACTTGTAGCACTAGCTGCAGTACCAAGGTCATTCCTGGCATACCGATAACGCCTTAATGAGGAAACACGATTTCTAAATCCTATATTACATACATTTCCTTATTGTAAACACACGTTTCTTTTAAAATGAAATTTGTACTTCTTTTCTTCTTCTATTCATAAAAAAATGATTTGTGTTTAAAATGCCTTTTCAAGTAATAAACATAGTGCTGCTAAATAAAGGAAATTGAAAGAGAAATGAAAGCCAACAATTTGATCTATTGGATGCTTGCTTTTTAACCAATATATCAGTCCAAGGACACAAATGTTGAATTGCAATTGAATTGAAATGTTGAAATGCATGCAGTTCTCTAAATAGACTCCTTTAATAAATTGTATGTAAAGGTGTATACTTGGTATGAGTAGCTTAAAGGCTCTAAAAAATTTACTCTAATTTTTGAAGCCCGAACAGACACAAACCGGTGTATAGAGCCTTGGTAATAGTAGTTTTCTTTTAATCTGCTAGCTACTCTAAGTAATCTGAAATTTATTGATAGCATCCTTCTCATATTATTGTACACAACTGCATTATAAAGCAAAAGTGGAAAAATAAACAGATAACTCATGCTCCGATTAGAGGCAGGAATTTATCTCTCCGCATAGACCAAACAATCTCTTCTTGTTTTCAATAATTTAACATGAATACTGGCTACACAGGAGGCTGAAGACGAGGCCCATTGCAGGGCTAGTCATGTGAAAAACCGAGGTAATACAATGGCAAATACCGACCAAGTCGACAACAACCAACGTCATGAGTGGCTCATATGGTGATGTCCCATGGATGTTTTGACGACGCTGTTTTCCCTAAACATTAAGGTCATTGGGAGTGAATTCAATGAGGTTATTTTCAAAACACAGGCGTGACAGGATTCGAGCCCATGGAGGCCTTTGCTTTATTCATTGTTTACAGTTCACCATGAGCAGCATATTGGCATATTCTCATTAAAAAATCTATCTATTTTTCCCAATATGAGTGAATAATTTGCCAACAACAAACAGGCAAGTAGGGAATCATCAGGTGCAATTGCATAAGTAATTGTAAATTACATCTTCCCTCTGCTTACGTAAACGAATTTGTGAAATCAAACAAATTTCTTTCTCATTTACTTGCTTGTGTGGCAATGCAGCCATGAAGTCAATGACAAAGGCACACTTCGTGAAATTAAAGTCAACTTGGTAAGTCATGTGCCTGCGGTTTCATACAAAGTTCTACTACTACATTGAGTTTTCTATCAGAAATCTGAAGTAATGAATGAAATATAATTTTGCTTCAGTATTACTTTACTGATGATATATATCTGCTAGATTTCAAGGAAATAACTTGGAGTTTTGGCGATTTATTGTCTCATTTAAGTTAGAATTTTCATGTAGAAATCCATGATGCCTGAAATACTGCTTAGCTGTACAACTACTGTATATCAGACAAAATTGATATGTGTTTTAAGCCACATGGTTATTTCATTAGATTCGCGAATTCAATAATTTGACGATCCCTATGAGAGAGATAAGCCTAGTTGTCTTAAACTGCAAGAGGTAAAACCAATTCTCAAAAATATATACATATATTGACGGATAAAATAACGAATAAATATTCAATGTTCAGGAGTGGAATTGCAAAATACATCCAAATTTAACATTCGTGCAGACTTCCATTCAATAGTCGTAGTGAATTTCGTCAAGAATCTTCTAGAGAGCCTTCATCCTATGTGAATGTAAATGTTCCCAACAGAAGAACATTGACAAAATTAAGATTTTCGTGTCCATGGACTGGCATATTAGCTAAAAAGCAAGCATTCAATAAATCAGATGATTAATGGCAACGTGTAATTGTTGGCTTTCATTTCTCTTTGAATTTTCTTTATTTGGCAGCATTATGTATACAAATGAAAGAAGCTCAGTTAAACTCAAAGCACTAAATTTTGGATTGTGGAAAAGTAAATAGCAGGTCTCATTTTAGAAGGAAACATGCGTCTGGAATAAGGAAACGTATGATTTAAAAAAAACAATTTGTTTTCTCATTAAGGCGTTTTCAGTACATCAGCAGGGAATCCGGAACTTCATTTTCTGCTACAAATTAAATATTTTAGAAATTTCCATATCGATGTGTTTTGATCAGCTGTTAATTATTAAAAAAATTACGTGAATCAAGTTCTTGTTTACCACATATAATTCCAACTGAAATAGGTGTTTCCATTCATATATGATGGTTTTAGTGTTATACCTCACCGTTGGTCTGGTGAGGCGCACACATCTAACACCGCAACTCAAAAATTATTAAGTAGAGATGATTCCCGAAACTACAAGTCTATTGCTGAGCACATCCCGACCTTCAGCGTTAGATCTGAACGAATTCTAACAATATTATACCCATATGAAAGCGGCCATTCAGTTGGAGAGGAATACATGCGTGGTCTTTCCAAAAGATAAGTTTACCCAGTATACCCTAACAACCGA
>JAUOZQ010000905.1:0-21460 GCA_030710315.1 Anomotaenia brevis
AATCAAAAAATAAATCACACAATGAAGGAAACTAAAGTTCCTTTAGCCTTTTCATTCCTTCAAAACGGTTCTGAGTAATCTGTCTCGAGCACTTTTGACGAGCTCTTAAGTCCTTCCATAAAAGTGCGACCAATTTCAGTTTTTCAGATGGTTTGAACTATTTATTATACCTTAACGTGGTGTTTAAAAATGCATTTAGAAATTATTTAGAAAATTTTCATACAATGTTTACTATTACAAAGCCATAGAATCTTCATCGAAGACACTATGCACATTTTACAAAACTCTGGAGCGGTTTGGACTGAGACCCCTTTTGTATACGTCAAACTTCGTGGAAGTTACAAATGAAAACGTTGCCAACTCAGGTGAGTTCCAATTACAAACCATCAACCCGAAGACCGCCTCTTAAATACCCGTAGACGCAACAATAGATTAGATCAACAAAATTTTAACTAGCATGAAGCTAGTAAGGTTTTGGCTTTTTGCACAAAAGTTGTGGCGAATCCTCATAGCCTGCATGCAATTTCTTATCGAAATCACTCGTAATGGCATTCAGCCGTACTTTCCCAACTCTCCCACTAAAACCATTGCTTGTACGGCCTTTTAAAAATATGCTAGTCTTGAAAGTTGAACATCTCACGACAGGCGAAAGCCTTTTCCGTTGCTCACCCATCCATTCATGCTTTTAGTTAACTTTGACCAGTAACGTTCGCTGAATGAATGATCTGTGGGATTAAGAAGGATACTGCAGCTAAAATCAATAAATAATTGATTATGATGTGACGTAAGTGCACGAACAATGAATGGTGAAAAACCATCTTTAAATTCGATGAACCTACCCTGGCCCAATAATTTAATGCTTTTAAATGTATATAATTTTGTGATAAAACATATGTTTTGAGAAAGTAAATGCCATCTCGAGTTCAAAAGGAGTATTGACAAAATACACGATGGTGCGCCACCTCTATGCTACCACATTTTCAAAATCGTATGATGGCATGTTTACCAATCAGAGAAAAGGCCATGCCACATCGGAGTATTCCGTGCCAGATTACGCAAACTATGCCTGTATTTTGTTGCATGAATGGAAGCTTTGAGATAATACCCTTCAAATGAAGCAAATACGTGTTACCTGAGATTTAAATTTATGATTTCGGTCGTTCAAATCTAGCATATGCCAAGGCTAACAACGGCAATTGGGCACTGTACGTTTCCAGTAAAATGGCCTTAAAAAGTCATATCTTCAACATATACGGACACCTATTTGTGATCATTTGACGATTAATGGATTGGGTCCTCTGCGCAGTGCACCGTCTCATTACGACGATTATTCTGTCGCGAACACTTTTGACAAGCTTTTATGTCCTTCCATAAAAGTAGAACCATTTTCAACTTTCAGATGGTTTAGACTATTTGAAATACCTTAAAGGGGTATTTAAAAATGCACAGAACATTTTCAAAAAACGTTTATTGCTACAGAGCCATCGAAGGCACTATGTCTATTTTAAATAAACTTTGGAGCGCTTGGGACTGAGAACCCTTTTGTATACGTCGAACTTCAGGCGGTTGCTTGGATTCCAGTTTTGAATAGTGCAAATACAGAGTAGAATTTCCTTGGACTTCAGTGAACACTCCTCATCCGTACACCTGATATGACGGTGCGATGCTATTTTAATATCTTTAAAACAGCTACTCCCAATAAACATATGGAATACCAACATAAAAAATGCTCAAAAACATTGAAATATGTCAAGTTTTGATTGTTTACTGTATGTTATGGAAAATGCACAAAAATCATAGCTGTTCCCTCAAATTTGCCCGAGTCCCTTACCTTCTCATAGGGGGAATGTTATGGCACAGATTTCCTCATGATAATAATAGTAATAATAATATTAACAGTGTGAGATTAAATCGTCGTTCACATCGTGAGTCCTACTGTATGGGGTGCTGACCATTGCATTCTCCGAAATATGATTGAATGTTTTAAAATATACATTTGCCTTGGAACATTCTCCAAGACGTATATTTAGCATGCACTGAGTAATTGGGTTTAGAAGGCACTTTTTCCTTTAATATTGGTGATGATTACTTTCACTGATCGGAGTGAAATTGGAAATCTTTCCTTTTTCCCATCAAAGGCATGTGTGCTTCCTCATTGCGACTCTTACTTCATAGGTTGACACTTTCGGGCTCAGTGAACAACGGTAGACAGCTCTGCGGCCGCTCTGACTCTGTCATGCTTAGTTTGTTCTCCTGAAAAAGTCTTGGAATATTGTAGAGCCTGTTTATCACCACTCGGAGTGTCCACATCCATCACTCATACGATGATCTTCATTGAAAATATAGCAGGAACTCACTTTATACATTTGTCTCGAAAGTGCTCAAGGGTCCGCTGATGTTTGAGCGCGATTTCTTCTAGCGTCAGTTTTCGACTGTATTGAAAAGAACAAAGTTGAGAACTGCATGTGCCTACTGCGGTGGTAAATTTCAAACAACTCGACAATCCTACTGTGCTTCCAAAGTATAACTGTAAAACGACGTCTCCATTGTATAATCAGGGCTGAATAAAGTGAAAAGGCAGTTTTTAACCATTAAATTGCAACAAATATTATGTCATATAATAACGTTAGCATGGGAGGTGGCTAGGGATAGGTTACTTACACTGTTGATAGAAATAAATCAAAATTGTTGGCACAACTTCTCCGGTCATTTTTGAGATTATTGGCTGCTGGTTTTTTGTCATCTCTTGCTTTTCTGAATTAAGAAAGTGAAAGCTATAACCCCTATCACATCGAGAGAATGGAGAAGACCAGATGTCGTATGTTGGAGATTGTTTTGTTTCCACGAACACACTTCTCATGTTAAGAAACCTTTCAGTCTTGGAAGATGAAGATGAGCATTTTCATGGTTAAAATTAACCCAATTACAAATCCTAACTTAGCTCATAAAGCAGCGTGCTTATCATTGCCAGTAGCTGGTTCAAGCAGCTTATCATCTAATTCAACCGAACATCTGTTCGAAGAGGGTTAGACTTTGATCTGCAAGTTTCGCGAACCATCTAATAAATGTTCATTCATTCACACCTTCCTCTTCATGGACTGGCTCATTGATTCTGGCATCTTTGGCAGCAAATTTTCCATTCATGAACTAACTAAACATATAGCTCAATGAGTGGGAACTCCAAAGTTAGCAGTTTCAATGAATCAGGTATGTGTTGTGTTATCGGTAGGAATAGGCAGTTTGTTTTGTGCCATTTTCTCTCTATCTATTCTTCAGTCACATGAGTTGGGAATTGAAAATATCTGCTGCTGTGTTTACTATTTGAAATATATTTGTGTACATTGTACCTTTTCTTCAATTTATCTTTCCTTTCTGCACGTTGATCTGCAATCTCAGGTCCTTCTATAACATGGTGGGCAAAGAATGACTAGTAGTCGATGAGTCATTGCCTTGTCATACGTTGACGTAGTGTATAATTTAGCCTAACAACCATATCTGCAATGAATTATTTTTCATTATAACAAAAGTAGGTTTGAATGTGGTGATTGTTCGAAACAATACAATATAAAATATCAATTCGAAACTGCCCACTCTTTCATAGCCAAGTTTATTTTATGATAGTAGGGTGCGTTCTCAAAAGCAACGCAACAATAACTTGCTCGTAGAAGTCGATCCTGATTTGGTTCAACTTCAGTTTCAAAAAGTGTTTTGTGATGTTTTATAATTCACCCTAACATTGGTCAGGATTTGAAGATTTAATTGACTGATTGATCAGTGAAAACATCTCACCTACTTTTCTTCAAATATTTAATGCTGTGGGCAAACGTGGTTCGACAGGTCTCTGAAGTAAGCGACTAGTGCATGCTAGTACTAGTACCGTACATTGTGATGTGTCTGATGTAAATTCAACGCTTCAATAGTAATAATTTGGAAAGCTTTTCAATATGAATGAAGATTGAAGTAACGGGTTCTTAGAATCTTCCGACGATCCCGTAATGACCCGTGTCGACGTTGAGAGTGGCAAATCCTGTGGATGGAATTCTGACAACGTGTGATAAAGAACTGGTGGTGACACGCCCTTACAGTCCTGGCCAATTTCCGGCCTTGGATGTAGTGCTACGTCGCAGTGGTCGATAGGATGCCAATGGATCCGAACTAATACATGGCTAAGAAATCGCCATAATCAAACATATCAAGTTTAACATTGCTGTTGCAGTGCTAGTCATACTGGTAACCAATCGGGGTTGGTTATCCTCCGAGTTGACTTCGGAAGAGCTCATGATGGTGATTTCTACTGTCTCAAATATAAGAATCCAGCCCATATATTTTGAGTAACAAATCGAAAAGGGTGATTCAATGAACAGCAATTATTCCTATTAGTGCTTTGTTGTAACATTAATCAAGTACTTTAATTTATTGGATCTTTTTAGAAAGGTGACGTCAATTGGACAAATCGTAAAGGTATATGAAAACAGCTTAAGGTGTACAAATAGGTAATAACACCTAAGTTAACTTCGAGAAAGTCTATCAAATTGTGTATTAAACTTTATGACTTTTCAAACTTGACAAACAGTGGTGACATGGAAATCGACGCATGCAGTGGTGCCAAGGTCTACGATTATTGAGGATACTATAATTAGTTGAAACATGCAAAGTGATTTTAAAAAGCAAAAGATATCTCAAAGAATGGGCTTCTAAAAACACGCCAATATTCTAAGCAATAATATTTCAGATGAATGACGTCTTTGTGAAAATTTGACTTGAATATATTGTGTATGTAAATACCATAAACGTAGGTAAAATAGACAATAACAAATGTGGAGCAGAGCTACCGTCTTGAAAACACTAAGTGGTCATTCCAATCTATAAATAAATTAGCCTTTTCAAAAATCAAGCAAAATACCTCAAATTATCATTATTTGAACATTATTTCGTATTTAAAACTATTGCGAGAGACTTTGCGACAGATTTGTAGTTACTCATGCAATCATATAAATTGAACAGGATTTTTTCTTGAGATTTATTCATGTAGGGTCCTCATCTACCGACATAAATACTGCATATGGTCCAGGTAAAAACACCATTCATTTTTCTTTCCAAATGAACTGTTTTGGAATTCGGTTAAAATCCATCGTTGTCATTATAGGGGACTTCGTTCAGTTGAAATGTTAAGTTGCGTTTTCAATAGAAATGCTGTCTAAAACTATTGCAAATCTCTACCAATAGTGAAATTTGCATTTGTTTGTAAATGAATGTGCCGAATTCCTTGATAATTGAGGAAACCAAGAGAATTCGAATTATGGAAAGCTAAAATACGACTTTTTGCCTCAAGTGAGGTCCGTGGAAACGATTGTTGCAGTTGAAGACACAAATTTTCACCAGGATTATAGTACCAAGCATTGCCTGAAAATTAGCACTAAAAATTGATAATACAGCAAAAATATCAAAAATTAATATCCATTTCAAAATCCACTGCATTTCATTTTCCATTCTGCATTTTAGGGGCCTTACTAGTGGTATTTTAAAATGATGACGTCCCTGTGAAAATTGGAAATTTTAGGTTCCTTTATTGTGTGATTTGTTCTTTGATTTATCAACTCTCCAGCTCACATTGCGTTTCCGTTTTTCATCAATTGCGAAATACCTGAATCTCAAAAATTGGATTAATTAGCTTCTGACTTGAGTAATGATGACCGCTGATATAGCTGCTGCAAAACCTGCAAATTGCAATTGTGTTCTACTCCTGGAGGTTATTTAATTACTTATTGAAAATGTAAACTTCTCCTGAAGCAGTTAGCTGAGTTCGTTTTAATGTGTGCAGAACAAAATTAGTGCTATGCTAAGTAAATATGCAATAGAAATAAAATGTGTTATGTTGTGGTTTTGGTTAGAGTAGCTGTTCAGATCTAAAAGGTAAGAGGAGATGTCATAAATTTATATTACAAGAAAAATGTACATTAAATTATTGCTTCAGAGAACTGCTTATTGATTATTTGTGCTATGCGGGAATAGTAGTGACAACTTTGAAGGCAACCAAAGAAGTGGAACACAAATTCCTTGAGGTAAAATTGAACTTGTTGTGCAAATTCATGTTCCCATGGAATGTGTACAAGAATGCACTTATTGCTACCTCCGATGGAGAAATAAGTGGCTATAACCAGTAAGGATTGTGCTTTTCTATGGTGACGAAAATTGGGTTTTTGTTTATTTACATAGGAGTTATATGATATTTTTGGAACAAGTGATGAAAATGATTCTTAAATCATATCAAATTGTAATAACTTAGTAATTTCACTATTTAAATAATAAAAACCACATTTAGTTGCATAAGTTTAATTTAATTGATGAGTAGTTTGTACTCTGAAGAATATAAGGAGTAAATAGCGCATAGGGTGCACTATCTATTCATTAAATCGTCCAAACCTGGGGCGATATTTAGAGTTTACTAGGTAACTTTAATGTAAACACGAGAATCAACCTATTAGGATTTCATAAAATCACCGAATAGTAGGTATTATCAATTCTCCCTTAATGTTTTTTTGGGAAAAACGCACGTTATGGCCAGGAATGTCTTATTTGTGGCTAAAGAACAGATCTTTGAGGCTTTCTAAACAGCTGTACTCTTAATAATCATTCGATTTTCTGTATATTTTTTATTTAAACTAATACAATTTGAATGGACTGCTTTCCACTAGTGGTAGAAACACTATCAAACAATCTTTAACAACCTTGTTGTGTAATTTTGCGTAAGTACATTCCTCTAATCTCCATTTAAGGTATGTGTGATAAATTCAGGGAAACGTGCTGTTCAAGATAGTCACAAATTTAACGCAGACATTTTATGAGATTTATTTAGGTATTAGCCTCTTTTTCTTGTATTTAAATGAATTTTCGGCATTTTTTTTAATTGTGAATTGTTTATCCGTCTGTGCAATCAATGCTTCATTTGTTTGAATTGAAAATATACACCAGCTATATGATGGCTTATTAATGTTCAAGTAATATTCAATGAGAGATCTTCCGCTTTCTGTCGATAAGGTGATGCGATCAGTATTTCATATTTTAACAGAGAAATGAGAAATATAATATCATGAAAACGAAAGAGTTCATACAAATTAGTAAGAGTCATCGTGTGGAGTTCACAATTTCTCAAGTATTTAGTAATACAAGACCGTTTATTGAATTTCTTTTCCTGCTAGGAATGGTTCATGGTGGTGTAATATTTTGCACCCTAGGTCACTCAGATCGAAATTCTAAATTCTAATTCGAAAATTTCATGACAGTAATTCTTAATGTTTTTCAGAAACAGTTTATTTAATGCTCCTAAAGCAAAAAACAAAACAAACTGGGAATTCAAGCAAAATATACTAATCAGATAAACGAATCTACCATTGCAATAGTATTTGAGGTAAAGTATCTGAGTTCTGCATGGTTCAAGAAAAATCTTTTATTTTTCCGTTGATAGGTGAGTAGTAACATATATCCAATTTTTAAACAAAAGGCCCTTTTTGCAAGAAAATAATTAATAGGCTTGCAAATGAATACATAAAACGAGAGCAAAACTTTGTGAGTTTTCCTATTGAGAAATAATCAAATTGAATTCAACAGTCAAAATGGAGAGATTTGCTTTAGAAGACTTTCACTCTGCACAAATTCCATGAACGCTGAATTCATTGTTGAACTTTCTGTATGCAGGTGAATTACCTGCAAAGTGTGTTTTTTAAGAGAAACTGTCCTGCATCTTTTAAAAATCAAATTATTTTACTCCTCACTTACTAAATAGTGCACTCGTCCTTTTGAAGAGGAGTAAACACGAAAAGACCACATGTTTCCTTACTGCATTTTGGGGCAGAAATATGCAACTCACAATACCATAAGCAAATTTACAATTGTTCTCTTGCAAATATACAAACTTCTTACTGGGAATTATGTCTGCATCGGGAACAACCACATCAGCAACCCTATGCAATACAGAGATTCTCGTACATTTTCTATATAAGTAGTCGTGTGCTCAGCAGGTTCATTCTCAACATGCGGAATATGTGTTCCACTACTCTGCTACCTATCACGATTCTGGGCTTAGTAGTTGGGATATACGGGTACGACATTTTGCTTAGCACATCTTCACTATTCCACTTTGGTAAAAATACATTTCCTTGTAGCCGATCATAGGCCAACACTTGAACATGTCAATGATCTCGCCAACATCAAAATCGTAGATGCTTTCAGAAGCATTTCTTACGGCAATGAATATATACTTGCATTATGGATTATATTCAACCTGTCAGAAGTTATTGAATTCCAATACAACTTACGTTTGTGCAACATCTATTAGTAGAATTGAACTCTACGAGTACATAGGAAGTGTGAGTTTGCTTGACTTTCATGTAATTTCCTCCCATGTTTCAAGTCATTAAATGAACAGGATTTTTTACCTATAGTAAGCACCTCAAACTTTGATCAGTGAACAATACGATTCGTTTGCAGGACCTGTGTTTTAATGCCGTATATACTTTGAAAGAAGACGGCAACCTGCGCTTGGAAGAAACGAGCTCCTACTCTGCTGGGGTGTGTGATGTCCCCTCTGGGTGGTTTTTGCATAATTGCACCAGTTTATTTGATTTTTTGCTACAACATGTCGTAGACGTCTAACTAAATCTCCTTAATAAAATTTGATTACTTTGGTTTTCTTCAATGGCTTTTGATTGCTGTTGCACACATCTGTTTCCTGTTAATTATATTTGCTTCTTAGACGACAGTGAATAAATCTTTTTCTAATCAGCAACCTCGCAGTGTGACAAGCCACATATTTTTCCAACTTTGAGAGCTGTTTACAGCGCACGTTAAACTAAATATTCGATAAAAATAGCCTATTCAAACTGCCTGCTGTGCGAATACTGTCAGAGCATGTCGGCAATCCCAATGTTAGTATATGCCTTCCGAAGACTGACGAAGCTAGCTTTGAGAAGTTTTTGGTCAGCATCATCTCCTATGGGCTGGTACGGTGGATCTGCTTTTCCTCCAAAGCCCAGTACATTATGGCATCGAATGGTGTTTAATGCTCACCACATACTCTGATATAAGCACTCTCTACCTTTAAACTCAGAAAAGTCAAATTGTGTTCTCTTCCTATGTAGGCCTTCGATCACCGACAATACGCCTGATGTTACAAGGCCCAGTCGTTCCATTTTAGGTGCCTTACCCCAAACGTTTAATCATCGACTTCTCTTAACATCGAAGCGAAGAATATGACTGTTATTTTATTTAGAAGGCCTTGACGGTGGGGGCTCTATTCAGGTGACGGGGACCGTCCCGGATGACAGCTTCGTCTTTGAAGCCTACGAAGGCTACGTCTATGGCGCAGCAATTTCCAACCAATGGAACACTGCTGAATCACCCCTCACTTCTCGGAGGATCACCATTGCGGAAAGAAAGAGTGAAAACGTTGCCAACTCTGGAGAGTTTCGATTAAAAGCCATTAGCCTGACGACCACTTACTGAATACCCGTAGTTGCAAAATTCAATTAAAAAATTTAACTGTAATGAGGCTAATGAGGATTTGAAGTTATACAGGAAAATTATGGCGAGTCGTCATACACTCAATCTAATATCATATGGAAAATTAATATTGTGTTGTCAGGCCGTTGGCATTTGTAATAAACAACAATAATTTCTAACGGTAAACGATCATGCTTACCTAACCCTCCCATTAAAACCATTGCGTTTCCGGCCTTTTAAAAATATGCTATTCATGAAAGTCGAAGCTGTCACGAAAAACGAAAGCTTTTTTCGATGCTGATCCACCCACAGAACCCCGTGCTATTAATGGGTACGACGGACCCAGCGGCTTTCACTCAGTCAGCCTACAGGATGACAATTCTGCGAGAACATTTTTAAATTCGAAGAAGAATTTTGAAGTAATAGGCTGAACCTAAAACTCCGATGTTTTTTTACACGATGAAGGCACACTGAGCCTTGAGATGTTGTGATATTCTGTTGAGTACTTTCATTTTTGAAAAGAATACCCTTGCATTCACTGTTCTATGTTGTCATAAAGATTAAGGAGTTAACTTTCATTTGTCATTCTCGAAGGAATAAAGAGCCTAAAGGTATTGGTAGAATATCTTTCCTAAATTTTTCATGGTGCTTAGTTTCAGCAAAGGCTTGCCCCTGAACGACATTTTTGTGTTTCTTATTATGTTGTTACACTAATTGCATTCAAAGTGTACTGGTGCATATAATGGTGTGTACAGTAAAAATAATTGACTTCATACAATAGGTGTGCTGGGTATCAGTAAAGGCATAACCCTATTTTTAGCTTTTACTACCTTAAAAACTCCTAGACTACTGTTCCTTGACAAGACCCTGGCTAAACATATTGTGCGTTGACCCTTGAAATTATCTTCAAATTTGGCGCCTTGGCATTATGTAAGCCCCCCCTAGTACCCACTAAAATCACATCACCTCGTTTATTTTTGTATTCTAAATAAATTTTAAATTGTTGTCAACCTTGAAATCTCTTAAAGCAGTTCAGAATGAGAAGACATGTGACGGAACCTTGGTAGCAGTCAAGTACTCAATGACTAGACAGGCACTCAACTGAGTGCATCTTTACCGATAAATGGCGCCTCTATGATTACATCGCATTTCGTGAGGTCCCTGTTGGTCCCTCTTGGGTTGTGATTCAATGCGTTTCCTCAATACAACTATACTGTCCAGGGCTAAATCCCATCGATCATATTTCTATCAGTTTCGATGAGGTTAATTTGGTTTGTACGCAATTCCGCTGTTGAAGTTGGGTACAAGTAATTTATTTCATGTGTCATCGGATGATTACCAATGGTGCCTTGATAATGCTAGAACAAAAAGTGATTACACATAAATACTTTAAAACACGCCTTTCTCTAATGCTCAGTGCAAGTTAAATACTCTTTGACGCGTTTAATCGTCGTCCACGCTGATCGATTTTTCGGCACAAGACACAGAGGGAATATGGATAGTGTAACACATCAGAGCATGTAGATGCTTCATGCATTCTTTACTACTGATGAAAATAGGCTTTGTATTATATGTTGAGAATGTAGCCTTCTGCTTTAGCAAGCAATGCGTTACTTATTAAAGTGAATCAGTATTGTGAGTTGAATATTTGTGTCCAAAAATACAGTAAGGAAAAATGCGATCCTTTCATGCTTAAGCCTTTTCAAAAGAACCTTTTTAGTATTCTGAGAAAGCCTTTACTACGTGTGCACTATTTAGCAGGTGAGGAGTAAAGTACTGGGATTCTTAGAAGATGCAGGAGGGTTTCTCTCAAAAACGCAATCATAAGGTAATTTACTTGCCTACAGAGTTCAGCAATGAATTCAGCTTTCATAAAATTTCCTCAGAGTGAGAGTCTTCTAAAACAAGTCTCTCCATTTGTACTGTTGAATTCAATCTGATTTTGTCCCAATAGGAATATTTATAAAGATTCGCTCTCGTTTTATGATTTTATTAACAAACATTTAAATTGTGTACTTGCAAAATATGCCTTTGTTTTAAATGTGGTATATATGCCGTAACTCATAGCGATGGTGGAATTTTAGCCTTGAAGGAAACATGAATGATTTTTCATGGACCGCGCAGAACTCAGATATGTTACTTCAAATACTACTGCAACAGTAGATTTGCTTATTTGTTTACCTTATTTTGCCTAAATTCGTAAATTGTCTCAATTGCTAAAAAATTATTTAAATACAAGAAAAAAGGAGGCGACTACGTAAATAAATAGTGCGTTTCCCTGAATTTATTGCACATACGTTAAATGTAGATTAGAAGATTTTACTTATGCAAAATTACACAACGAGGTAGTTAAAGATCGCTTGATCGTGTTTCTACCACTAGCGGAATGCAGTCTATTCAAATTTCATTAGTTTCATTAAAAAATACGGAAAATCAGGTGATTGTTTAGAGTTTAGCTGTGTAGAAAGCCCCGAAGATCTGTTTTTGCCACAAATAAGTCATTTCTGGCTAAAACATGTGTTTACACCCAAAAACCTTCCAGGAAGGATCGACAATGCCCACCATTTGGTGGCTTTTACGAAATCAAAATAGGTTGATTCTTGTGTTTAAATTAGAGTTATCGAGTAAAAATCTCAAAATCGCCCCAACCTTGGACGATTAAATGAATAAATAGTGACCCTTTGCGCCATTTACTTCTTTTGCTTATCAAAGTAAAAAACAACGGCGTTTCAGGAGGAAATCCGTGCTTTATCATTCCCCCAATCAGAAGTTAAAGGATATAGACAAACTTGTGGGAACAGCTATGATTTTGGCGTCATATTCTTTAACTTGCAGTAAACAATCAAAACTTGACATATTTCAATGTTCCTTGTGTATTTTTTGTTATTCCATATGTTTATTTATGATAGGTGCAAGTTTTCTTCCTGACACTTTCAGAAACCTAAAAAGATACATATTAGATCACTTTTCGAGTCGGTGAAAAATCGCAATTCCGTGAAATAAGGCTAACGCACTCTAAATAATCTGAGTCTACTGCTAAATTGTCATTCTCTATGTACCTTCGGTTGAGGGCCTCACTCCACTGATTGCCTTTCAGATGGACTTGAAGAGAAATAGTTTCGTGGGTATCCTATTGATGTTCAGGGATTCCGTTTTGCTTAACAATCCGAACACCATGGATAGACCCACTCAACTCCTCGCCTTACTGACGACTGAGCTTAATGACTGAACTTCCGGCAGCCTACGTATAACAAACTCCGCCTTTTTGGCTTAGCGTTTCTACGGACAATGTATAATGACAAATTTATACAACACAGTTTTATTGTGCTTTGTAAAGAAAGTTACGCAAAAGGCATTGAGGTAGTGCTTTTGCTGTGCATTGATTAGACGACTGTGTTAGTATTGCTTGGTTCCAAGTGCGCATTATTCGGAATGGCGTTGGTATGCAAAATTAATTATTGGACTCCTCACTAAGGGTGTGTAGCAATAAAGTACACAGCCATATATTTGTTATCTTAAAATAAATTGAGCGAATAGCATAATCATTGACTCATAAATTATTTATTTTTCACTCTTCAATTATTAAATAAATAGTGATCAGAGTTACAAAACGTTGATCACCTTGTATCATGTAATCAGGTGCTATTCAGTCAAACTATTCCGATACTCTAATAAATACTACAAATTTCTGGTCCTATTAATTGTATAACCATATTTTGGTGATTTAACTAGAGATGATCTCAAGTTACGAAATTTCATCCACTACTTTATTCACAAGTTGAACGGTGTATATAGAAAAAACCACACACGGACTCTTAAAGCTTAAAGGTAATTTTAAATCAAATATTCATCGCAAACCTATTGACAAACTGATGAATACACCGAGAAGAATGAGTTAACATCTCAAGAGAATTATTGAGGTGAGGTATTGAAAACGTTTAAAAGTTAGAAAGTGTGAATTTAGATGAGATCACAGAGCCCTGTATCAGAAGGGCATGGACAACTTTGATCATGAAAAGTAGAATGAAACGTTCCCTATCAGCAATCGGTGGAACATTTGAGAGCTCATCATCGCCTTCTTACTTCAATGTTTCAATGGTTTGGGACAGTCCTAACCTCCATCTGTCAAAAGAGGCGAGAAAAGGAGGAAACGCCACCGGAGTACCGAAATTAGCCAAATATGTATAAAAAATCCAATAGTAGGCACCTTCTTCTGTAAGGCCTTTCCAACAAGGCATTCGCAAATGCGACTATGAGACAGAAATGCAAGACTGAGCAGCGATTTCAACAAAGAACTACATTCATCCATCAAGTGGTCCACCCAGCTACATAAGGGCTGCATCTGAAGAACATCATCCCATTCGCCACTTGGATCGCTGAGCCCCTCAATCTCAAGCACTCATGGAGAATATGGTAGCGTCAGACAGCGAAATTGTCTAAAAGACAAGCGGCCACTTTCTGAATCCGCGGCGGAGTTTCTATGTTCTTCTACTGACAGAATTTAATGATCTCCGGGTGAGTTGTCAGTTGAAATGTGATACTAATCCATTTTTTCATTGAAGCGACTCTTTTCATCCACTCAAAGTGTGACAATCTCTACTTGAAAAGGCTGTTGACTGTGGTTCACTCGCAGAGATTAGAAGGCAAAATTGTTCTGGAACGCGCGTAAGTATGGCTCATTTCAACTGCATTTGTAAAGGTGATTATATTTTTACAATCTACCCAGACGACTGAAAAACCTTAACTATATCTGTTTTTAAAAGTCTGGTCCATGAACCAGAATCTTCTCTATTTTGCTAATTGAACGACATTGCGGGATGCAAGAATAGTTGCTACGACGTTGCCTAGCGGAATGATTGTATTTCTGCACCATCTCAAATGCGCATGCGAAAAAATAGCCTAAAGCAGACTCAGAGACATCAATATGAGTTCATTGGGTATTTGGCTTCGTGAAATCTCGTTTGCGTCTACCTTTTTATGACAGGAACTTTGAAACTATTTGAGATCGCAACGGTGGAGAGCAGAGACAGCCAGCGGTTCTTAATTTCCAGATTCCATTACAAACAACACATTACATACGGTCAGTTATCTTGTAAATCGGGACTAGTAGAGGCGTTAGGATGGTAAACGGGCTACCTGTTAGACAATATGAGGTATCCAATTCTTCTTTCCTGATGTTCAAACCGGCGACTCCTAATGCTAGAATATCACGATTTGAGCTAGTAAACAGTTTTTTAAGGATTTTCTCCTGACATTTTTCATTAAGCTCGAGAAATGTTGATGTTATTGCAACTACGAGGATCTTTGACTCTATATCCACTACTAATGATTGGTAATCATTGTGGACCAGCAAGCAGTCTGGTCATTGAAGTCGAATGAGCGCAACACGAGTAGCATGACTCAAAGTGTTTAAATTAATTCCTTTTTTGGGTTTTTCTCAACCGAACATTGCATCTACAAGCAAGGCATGATCATTCTGAACGGCTTTCTTTGATAAAAATAATATTATGATTCAAAAACCTAGGAAGCGAAGACCAGCAACCTTGAAACGACCGAAACGTCAAGTTATCTCAAGGTGTATCCAAAAAAGAGATTTTTAGTGAAAAAGTTATGGTGATTCGCAAAATTATTTTGCATCTGAAAATGGGACATTATTTATGCTGGTAAGGAGGCTTTCGGCTTGATCAGTACTACAAGTGCTAGGGTCATTCTCTTTTTGAATATTAAAAATATGAGAGAAAAAAAATAGTGGAATAGGTTACGGCCAGACAGAAAAGTTGTATGCATCTATGATCTCCAGTTTGAAAAATCGCCAGTGTAAGCAATGCGCGGTCATGTAGAACTCGAGGACTCATACAGATCGCATTCGAAATTTTCGGACCAAAATGTGAAAGATGGGAATTCTAGAGGGATTTAGAAGGTGTGATACAGAGAGATTATTTTAAAAATTAAGGGTTTGACATGGCCAGGTTTTATGAAAATTGAAGGAAGCCATTATTAGAAAACAGGAGAAAACGCATCATGTTGGGGACCCGTTTCATTATGACAATGTCTAACCAGCACATTCTTTGTAAATTGAGCAAACCGTTCTTAACGAATTTCGACTGGAATTACTGCTTAACTCACGATTCTGATACAGTCCTGATACTGCTTTTTCAGAATTCTAGCTGTTTTCGCAACTCAGAAATGGTTAACAGAACTGTCTCCATAATTCTTCAAATACAGCCATCGAGTCTACCATCGGGTCGGTGACAGCGACTTAATGATTGCTGAATAGAACTGAATGGTAAATTATCGGAAAAATCGCTTTTTAAATGTTTCGTTAAATAACTACATAAATTGCCTAAGTGATAATCGTTGCCCACGCAAATCCAGACTCTCGATATTCACATTTAAATCTCAAAAGGCTGAAAACACTGACCCTAGAAACGAATATGAGCCAGACGGTGTTGGAAGATAAAAGCTCTACACAGAGTGAGTCCATGTTGTAACTTCAGCAAATTATAAATATAATTTTCTGATTATTTAAGTCCATATGTTATTTTGAATTTGCTATTGACTGTAAAATATGTGTAGTTGTTTATGTTGAAACAAGGAGGCGTTGTACTTCTACATATGTTTTGAGTCGTTACGCATCCGTTTTCTGATGGTCTCCTATCCTAGCGACAGAACGTAATATTACTAATCGCATTAATTGAGATAGTATCAGTACCTCGTAAATACATATTAGTCCATTTCAGTAGTTTATGAAAATATTGGATTGTAAGGTGAATTTCATGGCAACATTACCTGATATAATTATTATTTTGAATTAATCCATAGCATTCGCACTGAAACTCGAGCCGGAGTTCTTCCTCGAGGCCCTTGCTTTTTGCCATGAGAGCTTGGAGACTCCAGCGGATGAAAGTGGGACTGACGTAACGGAGAAACTGGAACAAACTGAGGAGTTCTTCCCATCGGCCAACACCGTAACCTGTTCAGACACTGACACCTTCACCATGCCGACTGAGCCGACGCCTAGCGAAGGGTCGTTCCGACCAGGGACCATGTGGATATCTGAGGTGCCGCAATTTTTCAATGGACCTCTCTCCATCGTTCTGGAAAGCGTCCACAGGATGCCTGAGTGTGTTGTATGTGGAAAAAATAGTCTGGCTCAGTAAACAACATTTGTATAACTGTATAAATCCACTGAACTGTTTTATTGATCTGCCAGATGCCATGCGTGGTGTTAGTGAATTGGCTGTCTTTATTTCGATTTTCAATAGGTACATGCTGATTTATATGCATTTAAAAGTATCACTGGGAAAAAGCGATATTTTCTATTAAATACAAAATCAGAATTGTTCGGAAGAAATTTAAATACCTGACTGTGCTTTGATTTCATGCTGACACGGCGATTGGTCATCCTTTACGACAAGGTCCAAAACACTCACATTTATGCATGATCGGTAAATATTTTGTGAGCTCAAACAGACTTCAAACAGGCTGCTTGATGTAATTTTCCAACCGATGCATATCCACGATTATGCAAATTTCATCAAATGAATTTTTTGTAATTTAGATAATTTACTAATTTGTTGTAGTGGAGGGCAATAATTGCGATGCTCTTTGATGGAGACGCCTTCAGCAATCGGCATTTTGCGTGCTGCGTTCTATGTAGTGGATTTCAACGGACCCCGTGCAAATATATACATGGACACTGGCATGATGCCTATAAACATGAACGGTCTTCCTATTGAGCATGGGATCAAATTAATCCCATGGAACTGCTCTTCTCTGGAAGGTCAACGGATTTTAGCGGCTGCATTAAAAGGAACAAGGCTTGAGCAGTGGCTTAATGAATGGTCTCCGGTAATTTCATGATAGAAAATTTAATGATTTATTCAATGATTCTTGCAATTTATAGAAATCCAACACCTCTTTTACATGAACAAACCAATCCAGAACTGTTTGTACGCTCCACATTAAGCTTAATATTTGTTGAGAGAGTTCCTGACAAATTCGAAATCAGCGAAGTTCTTAGTGTGTATTACTATACCTCTGGTGGTCCGAAACAGCTAAAGTCTTATCTAGTAAAGAAAACCGAATCTAAACTTATTTCACCAGAAAAAGACAAAAAATCGAGTACGGCAAAGTTTACATTTACATTGAATTGATCTGCGATCAAAATTAAACTTACATTAATATGTACTCGACTTGCAATAATCCAATAGTTTTGTAAAAAATATTGTGATATTAAAATATTACTTCAATAGTGAAAGAGAAATGATTTATGAGTTAAAGGTTGTGCTACTTACGTAACTTTATTTCAAGATAACAAATAACGTATATATTAATAATTTAATGAACCAATTTAATGAAAGCAATCGCAATGTGCAAAATATTTTATAACATAAAACAAGTACCAGGATTCACTTAATGTTTTATTTGTGGTGGTCTAAATAAGCCCCCAATTTGTATCGCCGGCTCAGCCAGACTTAGATATTCGGACGGCCAGGTTGTGTGCAGCGAATTCAGTGGAACGCTCCAGGGTACACTGCGGTGGCTGAAGCAAGTCACCCAGGCACACTTCCAGAACTACGAGTTCGCTAGCAATCGAAGCTGGTCACTCGCAGGCGCGAATAATGAAGAGCTGCATCAGCCCAGTTCAGAAGAAGTTTGTCAGAGCGAAAATCGGCCCATTTTTGCCTAAAGACAGGTGAGTAACACAAACTGCGTAATTTTGCATCAAAATAAGCTACCTGAAGTGTTTTCCTCTATTTTTTATATACGATTTGAGGCATTCAAAAGGGAACCATCACAAATGTTGGCGGAGAGAGCAAAGTAAGTTGTAGATAGTCAGTCACCGCTTTTGTTTTGCTTGATGCTCTTGTCTTTTCAGTCATATGATTACGACGTTAATAAGGTTTGGGCTACAATAAAAGCAACATTGTTTATATTAATGTTAATATCGTCCAATATTTTGAATTCTTCGTATCCATAGTGCAATCACTGGTTGATATTTTTTGTGCGAACAGGTTTTCAGAAAGCCAATAAAAAAGATATGATAGAAGCGTCTCCAGAAATTTCGTCAAGACAATTTTCATCACGGACTTGTAAAGAGGTCTGTGTCGAAGAGCTTTGTGAAAACAGTGGTCAGAAGCCCAAACTGGATGCCTCTATCAGTGAACGCGAATGTGCAGGAATTCGAAAGTTTTCTGATAACTTCATGGACAAATACACATCTGTTTTGCCAATTATACCACTATTTCTTTTAACAAAGTTTTCTACCGCCTCATTTAAATGTTTCGAGCCCCGTTCAAACAAGGTATGCTGTGTCTTTAAAACTGCTATTTCATAATGGCTGTTTAAACAACTTTCTGAGTTTTCCTCATAAATAGCAAGTCAAACCTCTGCTGATATACTTGCATGACGATGAGGCCATACCGACAGCTCACTTTGTGGCAAAAGTTCTCTGTTCCCAGCGATTTACAACTGCTCTCTACAAACATGGCATCGCCATTTGGCCGATTGACCTCACAGAATTCATTCAAATACGAGAAAGTGAAAATAAAGACATAGAAGCAAGTCTTTCACACTATCCAATTAAAGCAGCAATGGACCTTACCCAAATACTTGAGGTAAGAAGCAATATTATTCGTTCGCTTGAAAAAAATTCTTTATGTTGAACACCGGCCTGAGCATTAGAAAAGATGTTTAAAAATGGTGTTAGCGACGGAAAGTAGTGAAGCAATAATCCATTATGCAGGTTTAAGAACCAACTTGATGGCATGCCAACTTGTTGGTGTTAGTTAAAATGATATCGTATTCTTCGAATATTCGGATTGGTGCCTGCAATTGAAGCTTCTAGATTTCATTATCAAGCGTTTTTTTGATATTATTTTCTAGAAAAAGCTGCTTCCAGTTCTTATTGCAATGAGGTTCTCATATCACAAATTTCCGGTGATCTCAACGCTGTATTACAGTGCAACAACCAAGCAGAGTGTTTCGTGGTTAATGAATGTTATATCTGCTCTTGACGGATGTGTTTATGCTAATTCCTCCTTCCAAGATGTTCTAAAAGAAAACAGTCTAAATTTTAATGAACATGGAAATATTAACCCGAATATTTACGGAAATTTTCGTTTGAGTGAAAAATATTGGATGAGATTTGCCTGGGAATTTCTATAAAAGGCACATACTTAAAAGTATGCAGAATTAACACTTATTTTAAAGGCCATGCGCATCAGGCTTGCCACTTTTGAAGCAATTTTGCATTTTCATTATGTATTTTTCGCAAGTAAATCTGCTCAACGGTGACCCGTGCCGCAATCTCCAATAACTAAATTAACTTCTTATTGACTTTGAATGATGAAACTGACTCTATAAATGAGGCTTTTGTAAACAGTAGTGGCAATAGGGCTTTAGTAAGCACCGAAAGATCCATTTTGTTGACTATATATTTAGTTAGGGTTCGCCAGTAGGGCCTCAAACGGACCTCAGCACTTACCCTGTTCTAAAATTTAGACCAAAGATCATGAGTATGCACCTGAACAAAGCTATTGGCTAGTTCACTCATTTAGTCCTCTTGTCATATCTAACACACCTGAACAAAGGATTCTTCAATGACGAACCTGGAAACCCTGGTTTGAGAAGTGTGTATTGTAACTAAAGTGTTTCTTTAAGTTATTAATATTTCACAATGAGGCTAAATTTTACCCACACTAGTATTTCCATAGAGCTCGTTTGACTGTAAGTGCATCAGCTAACGTTAAGGATTTGCAGCGGATCGACCACACTCAGATGAATTAACTACCCCTTTTAAGCTGATCCCACTACCAGGGGAAGAGAGGAGACGTGCGCTCCCAAACGTTTCATGAGTGGTTTCATTTGGCAACGGAACAAAGGACATAACTCAGATTGCCTGCCTCCCGGAGGGCGTTCATCGACTTGGAAAGCTGGACTGCCAGCAAGGAAGCTGTCCAGTATCGAGTTTGTCAGGTCTGCTTAGCTGACGTCACGCTGAGCTGGAGATGAAAATTGGGGCAGGGTCAGGTCTCCACATTACTTCCCCCTAGAGTGTTTAATCGTTTAAAAATAAGCACTCAATCAGTTAACGCACAAAATCAGCCTCATGAGATTCTAGGTATTGTTGATCCTTCTAGCAAACGAATATAAAAGTAGCCATTGACATCCACTCACCAATTTGGACCCAATTACATCATTCGCATCATTAGATAGCCTGTAGTGTCACTTTTACAAATATTTGAGAAGTGGATAACTTCGTTATAAAGCAAAACTACAGTTACTTGAATGCAGTTATTAAGGTATATTAAACAATTGCCTTTCATTTAGTATGATCTATGTAAGGCTTTGTAGTTTTCTTCGTTACTTAATCATGTATATATAACATGCAATTGGTAAATAAAACGTATTTGTCTGTACAGTACGATTTCTGGTGGTGTGCTTTTAGCTATCAGATAATTTCGCAGACCTTTTAAGGAATAAATGTGGTTCTCGAATAGTTGATAGTTCCTAAAAGATGCAAAATTTTTAATAACCATTGTTAAGTGCTATATATATATATATCTGTAAATGTGTATATTAAATAACGACGAAAACTTCAAAGCCATGCATAGATCACTCAGGCAGCACTCATGGGCAGCCACATTTGATCAGCATTTGTGGGTTTGTTAGCAGCCCCTCCTAGGTGTCCTTGTCTAACGATAGGGAATTGATGTAGTAAATTCTGTGGGTCTTTCCTGATTTATTGGTGAGAATTGCGGCGACATTGAGAATATTATGATTTTGGGGCATTTTAATTCACAAAAGTTGGGTGAAGTGTGCAATAGGTGTTGTTCGTAGCTGTGCTTGGTTACGAATGACTGGACGGTTGGTGAGTCGGGAAGGTATGGAATCACTGGCCAATCGGAGCCACCTTTATTCTGCATGGTTAGCACTCTGTGTTTCTATCCAATGACCA
>JAUOZQ010000906.1:0-21439 GCA_030710315.1 Anomotaenia brevis
TCAAAAGGCAATATAAAGTTTTCAATTTAGTACTTTAGCACATATTCTAAATGCATGTTTTTAAAATTTTTTCATGGCACAAGTTATCAAATATGGTGCTCGTTTTGCATTAGCAGCACAAATCGAGAAAACTCCAGAATAAATAATGCACTTTTTGGTCTATAATGTAGCTGGCATTCATGGTGTGTAACAATTTCATTTATTAACCTAAAATTTAATAATGGTGTTTATTACTTTAATAAAACGAACTTTACCAAGTTTCTAAAATCTATAATTTTTTTAAGCAAAAGCCATGGGTAATAAACCTAGTGCTGTTCCGCTAGTAGATGCCACGCGATTATAATATAATAAAAACATTTTATTATATGTAAATGTATTACATGGTAAAAGACAATTTCGTGGAAAAATCCATTTACGCAAATTTAAATTTAACAAATTAAACTAAATTACTCGCGATTGCCGTGTCTCGATAGTTTACTGGATAGTAGACAATAAATAAGCTAATTTCTAGCTTATATTATCCCAATGTTCGTCGAAATTAGCATAAACTCATCTACATTTTCAAATCTCTGGTTACCGTGACGAAAATCGGCAAAACAGAACTCATATACATTTCTAAACTAATTAAATATTCCGTTTTTACTTTCTTTGAGGTTGAAAGCATAACGAAATATAAGGTAAGTTAATAAAACTAATTCTGACAGCACAAAGCAACCAACTTATAACTGTCAAATAGATGATTAGATTGCTCCCATCTTATACAAAATCACTTCACTGCAACACACAGAGATATTTTCGCTCCAGGAATTATACCACAGAAATTGGATCACTACATAATCAGGGCACTTTGGGGTAGTTTGTTAAAATACATTATTTACGTATTAATGTAAGAACAAATACCTCTGATTAGCAGAACGATCAAAACTGACATAATACGAGAAAATTACTGAGGAGGAAGTTAAACCGAACGTGCATTGTTTTGGTTCCATCATACGGCATTAATAGCAAATGAGTAAAGACGGCTTTAGCTTACGTGACATCATTCAATAGCTGACCTTTGCAAGTCATATTTTTATTATAAGTTGACTGAAGAGCAGCAAAGCGTTGTTTCTTCTTTGGCTAAATTGAAATATTTACTTTAGGTGGAGTTAATTGTTATAAGATCATATTTCAATAATTTCAAAGCAAATTTAACACTTTTGTATTGTTGTATTTAGGCATTCGAACTCTCATCGTATAAAACAGACAATTAACATTTCCCGTGATTGAGTTAAGGCGACATGACGCCATATTGGCGGGCTTAAAGACATGTCCAGGAATCCGTTTCCCCATTTGTGAGAAAGGCCGTTCTGAAACTGCTACTGAGTATCTCAGTAAAATGCAATATTCCAAAGCAATTTTTACTGTATCGGGTGAGTACTAAGTCATCGAAGTGTTTTATTATTTACATTTATCTAAAACCAAATATAAAAGCGACATATTTATAATGCAACAAAGTTAACTACCAACTATATAGGAAAAAGACTAAAATTACCATTATTCTCTTGATAAAAATTGCTTAGTAAAAAACGACTTTCAGACTTTAAATTTAGCCTTTTGGTATGAAAGAGCTATGCTAGTGAGGTAAGTTCTGTTCACTTTAATATATCTTTTCGTATTCTGTCACATTTTTTTAAGAAATGAAGCTAAATAACGTGACGAATCCAGGAGAAATAGAAGTTCATTCATCACCAGTCCCGAAACCAGTCTCTCGATTCAGATTTCCGGCTCTTAAGAAACTAATGGTCAATTTAAGATCCTCAGTGATATTTTATAAAACAGTCTAATTGATGACTGTTGAGTTATAAAAGGCCTCCATTTGCGAATAGAAACAGTACATATTACCTCCTATAGTACATGGTTATAAATATGAATGCCGAACGGAAAATAGGCAACGCTACTCAAATTTATGCTAAGAGAAAGTAGCTTTGTCAAAGGCAATTATATTCAGCCAATAAGAATATCCTACTTTAGCTCAAGCTGTGCATCCTAACAAGGGCAGTTAACGACCTCCTAGGTGCCATATATAGGCTTGCACAAGGAAAGTTTATCAACATGGCAAATGCGCGATGTTTTTAGGTGCCTTGTTGATTACCACGATTACTTTTCAAGCCATTCAGTGGTAAAGCACTTGCAATGTTATTATTTTTGTTTGACCGGGTAAATATCACACGTTTTCCCTCCTTATATAAACTTTTAGTAAAATAGCAAATGTGCAAATCTTCTTCTGGTGAGAACACATAACAAAACAATTGCTGACTTTAAAAAAGTTTACCATTTTATATTACTGTAGTTATCAAATGTGCGCAGTAAGCTCTCAAGCTACATTAAAATCAAGTAATTAAACTTTGTGAATACTTATTTTATAATGCAATTTTTTCTTTTTCTCAGACCCTACCAGTCATTTTTTGGCTATGGTATGCATTAAATAACCATTTATAAAATTTTAATAAAATCTCAAATTGCCTTAATAATTCTTTAGTAACTTTTGGTATGTGATTTGACGATTATTACTTGCGGAGTGTTATGTCGGATTATTCATTATTTGTTTACAGCATTCAAAATTTAGATTGGCGGATCCAATATACCTATGGTTAGTTACGAGTATTATATTCGATAAATAGTGCATTAAATTCCTTAAATAGTCAGTTCCTTAAAAGACAATGTTACTGTTCTTCACTCTAGATTGGTATAAGTGGTAAAATTTACTTCCGTTACAATAGTAAACTGTGAAATAATATATCTACTAGGCGCCATTTCAAAATTTCAATATTTAAAATCTCTACAAAGTATTTTAATTACTTGACTTGATGCGCAATAAAATAAAACTGTTATATTTGTTCCAAGATTTATGATTATTGATTTGAATCAAATTTGATAGCACTGGATGCCAAATGAAAACTGATTCAAGACTGAGGTGGAGTAGCTAACAAGTTTGTTAATATCAAGTGGTTTAGATTGCATCATATTAAAACCTAATTTTGTGTAGAGCGCAGAAAAGGCCTTGGTAAATTAATTTTTACGTTGATGCAAATTAAATGGCAATAAAACTTCCTTTAATTTTCAGTGATAATTGCGAATTTGTAAGTATGATATACTGACGCAAATTGCGAAAGAGTCGTAGTTTTACATCACTATATATTATTTTATTCCTTCTTTTTATTTCCAAGTATGTTGTTCCAGGAGGAGGGCTGAAAATGTAACAAAAACAACCTTCATGACAAGAAAATTAAGTCGCATTTGACTATTCTGTGAATTCTGCACATTGTTTTTTTCGAAATGATTGATCAATAATAACACATTTCATGAGAAATTCTTGAGGCTGATTGTTTGGTAAAATGAAAGTTTTTTTCCACAAACTATAAAAAACCGTTAGTAAGGGGCTTCAAATATAGTGAAATTCGCTCAGTGCTCGATAATATTTAAACTGAAATGACACCAAATTTACGTTTGTTAATAATTTGTAATACTTGCTATTTTTCTCAAATATTATGACTAGTCTAACTTATGTAACACTAGGAAACACTCAATTATGTTTAGAATATTTCATAATCATCGCTTCAAGCTAAACTTAGCAATTTGTTGAAAACTAAAAATGCTTTAAGGAATTCTAATTGACAGTATACTACATTTTTAAATAATATTATTTTCTAACAGTGTAGAACTGCATTTAGAGTTTAAATAAATTGAAGGGCTTAAAAATATATTTAAACATTCATTCCAAACATCGCGAATTTGCTCTTGTGACTCGTTCCAGGCTACTAACTATCCACAATTGTTTTGGTTGCCAAAAGCAAAGCGATTTTATTTCTCGTCTTAGCACCTAATGACAAGATCGCTGATAAATGTAAGTGGCCTAAATATAAATGCCAATTCCTGGGCTTTGCAATCACGCTCTTTATAGGTTAAGATTTGACGCTGGTGGATGGTACCTGGATATTCACCTTGACTACATTGAAGACTAGTCTCGGCCTACCAACCACCTTTGTACTTCTTCTTCTTCATTCTCTGTCTTCTGTTTGTTTAAATTTACTGGAGCAGTAGTGTGCCTTATTTGGTTATAAATGCGCAGATGCTGTGAATTTATATCTGCTAAAGCAAAAAGTGTAATAACTGATCGCATGCGAAGCAGCTATTCAATATCGAGCGCAGTTTACCCAATATTTTTCTCCAATTTAACGCGACTGCCACCGTTTTCCCTAGAATGCTAACTATGACCGCTTTGTATTTTGAAAACACCGTGAATGCGTCTTTTAAAATTTAATTGTTAACTGTATCATTTTTCTTCATGCATATATATTTGATTTCGATTAAAACCACGAATTAAAATAACTGTTTTGTTACTTAGTTTAAAGTTCATTCTACAATTGTTCTAAATAATGAAGCATATAAATAATAATTTAAGTGATATTATTTGTGCTTATCGTAAAAATCAGAAATTTAAAAACATTGTAAAAAATTATTTAAAGCCAATAAACATGTCAAATTGATCTTTTTTTATAACTTTCGCAGCACATTTGAAATATTTAAATTGTTTTTTTAAGAATATCTGAGCAACTAGAACGTTTTTGCCAAATAATTATTAAAACATATTTAAACCATCAAGGTGGCATAAACAACTTTTTTAATTTTACAAAGTGTATGGGTACCTAATTAGTTTATTGCATTAATATGAGGCTTCACTATCAATTTCTTAATAAATTGCTGAATTCGAGATTTCCTATTTTTATGCACTTACTTTCTTTCAAGTACATGAAGCAGACATATACAACTTCCACTTCGTAGACGGCATTTATCATTAATTCCACTCACGAACCAAAAAACATTATTGAATTGATAAGTTAGAACTTAAAATGTGCATCAAATTTTAGTGGATTTGAACCACGATAAAGTTAGAATCAAAGTCCCAGTTATGGTAAATTCCGAGTGGAAAATTGTTTGTTTCAAGCTGGTTTCAATGATAAAATTATTGTCCCTATGTAAATATCGATTTACACTTTTATTATGGCTATTTCTATGTATATTTGAATATCAGTTCCATAATCTCTAAGATAAAACTCTTGTAAGGATTTCGTTTCGATGTTTGGATAAATAAATTAAATTTTCAGCAAAATTATAACCCATCTGTAAAAATTGAAAACTAAAGGGTGTAAAAAATTTGTTTTTCTTCCACTACTAAACAAAATCTTTGAATTTCTACGGTCGTAGGTTTTTTCTGTCTACCTCATAATCCTACAAAAACCATTGTTATGCCCAATTAAGGTAAACAGCCGTGAATTAGTGTCAAACCTAAACTGATTCTCCAAATAAAGTGAAAGGAGCAAGTAGGAGTCTTTGAAAAATGTGCGCATTGGATATCGATGGCCAAACAATTCTAGCCCACTTTATTAGAGCCGGTTTGCCCAGTCATATTTGAAATTGATGAATTTCGTGACGTACGTCAGTGACGCTCATTGGGCATCTGTCGTACATGCACCAACTATCATCTCTTCCTCTACAGACCCGGGATCGATTGCTGCGAAGAGGAATACAGTGCCTTGTAAAGTTGCACATTCCGTCGTATGCAGTTTCAGTTGGCTCTAGATCAAAGATGTCTAAAGGCAGAAATGAGGTCATTTTCAGTTAACACGATAAACTATTTAAACTGCGGACCCGTGGGGATAACCTAGCAATATCTTAGTGTGTTGATCGGGTTAAAAAACAGTCATGTGGATATTTATTCCCACGATTTCTCGTTTTCATGCCTTTAATTAATTAATTTGTATCTTTAAAAATATAGTTTTTTCGAAAGAGCTTTTCTATCATCTCTTTCGCTTAGTACATTCTTAGAAATTATGGAAATAAGAAAAAAACAGCTTACTAAACAGCTTCATAAATTACCTATCCCTTTTTGATCTCACTTGTTGAAAATCACTGATGACCATATCAATTAATTGGTGCTCTTTTTTCACAGCTTCCACTAAAGAAATTAAGGTTATTTTCGGTAACTGATTAATGTCTCATCTCCCAAAATATCGACTTACCATAATGCCTATATGAACTATACGATTTGAATTCGCTCTAGAGGGTAAGCGCTTTTCAATTAAGTAGGACAACAAATTTTAAGCAATTTTTGACAAAAGCTTCACAAGGTTTTTCCTGTTCAAGAGGGTTTAATTAGACACCCTTATTTTTTTCCCAGAGAATCGCAAAATGAGTTGAATTTGGAAACTCAACTTAAATCACAACCACTTCAATGCATTTATACAGTGGCTTAACACAAAAGTTGTACTTAAAACAATAAGTATTGTAACAAAACCTGCAAATGCTTCTTTTACATATTCAAACCTGATAGAAAGTTTCCTCCGTGAATACCTACTTACTGCAATTAGTACATTTTTGCCAGTGTCTCATTCCAATTTAGAGCCAAGTTATTCAGCATGAGGCCTTAGTTCAAATTTCAAGAAATGTAACAAACACCTCCTCTCCAATGTTGCCTATCTATACAAAATCCAGGAGTAGTTATTCTTGCAATCAAAACCCCGTTAATGTCCCTTCTAGCATCTTTTTATTTCAAGTCTTTAGATAAATGGTCCCATTTCTCTCGAGTCCTGCACAAACGTCATTTATTTATAATTGCTGAGACATTAACGCTTTACATAATGGATTTGGATGAAGATTCGATGGACTACTAGAGCAGACCTTAAGGGAAGATTTGGCGTACACATTCGTTTATCAGGACCCTCTTTCTCTATAATTTGAACCGACAACTCAATGATTTTTTTCGCATTATATGATAACTTTAATGGAAAGTGATTGTATCATTTATGAAATGTCCTTTAAAATACTAAATTAGTCATATTAGCAATAAAAGTATTTTCTAAAATAAGATTTGAAAAATAACAAAATTTATTAATTTGAGCAGTTAAGCTTTGCAGTTTCTAATGTTATTCGTAGTGTACTACTGAGTCAATTTGCCGCAACCTAATTAAAAGAAAAAAGTGAGAGCGAAAAATATCGAATATTTTGCAAAATATCTTAAATTACATTTGTTTTATCTCAAACCCATCTCTTCTAATGCAAACATGCTCTCTTATATTTTATTGAACAGTTTAATTTTTAAAATACGTTGTGTTAGATTTATAAAAAAAGCTAAAACGGACTAAATTAAGACTGTTATTGGTTACTGAAATAAATTTTGCAAAAATTTAAGCTATTTTCATCCTCAAAAGACTTTTGCAGTCGGAAATATGGTTCCGGCTTTCCTGATTTGCAGCATGCTGAGATGATCAATTATTATCTTAAAAATCATATCAAGTTGGTAAGATGTTGACGATTAATATCCCAAAGGGATTTTTGAATTTATTATAAATTTCATTAACGATATTTAAATAAATAAACAAGTTATGTTTAACTCGGTTCTGGAAATAGGCATCAAAACATCAGATTTTTACAAAATATTCTCAGGAGCCAAAGCTTCTACCATAAATCTTGCACGTCGACAACTTTTGCCGCAAAAAGTTCATTTTATGTTCTTATATCAAAGGATTATAAAAGGACTCACCAAATGGGAAGTTGTGGTCTTTGAAATTTGCTTACCTTCATTGTGTGACTTTTTTAAAGCTTTATGAAACATGGTTGCTGATACACAAAAGTCGCATGATTTAATATATCAAAATAACATAGCAAATATAAAATATGTATTTACGTTTTTGCTTAGTGCAAATATAAATTGTATTCGAAAATAAGTAAACAATCTGGCAGTATGGTCAAAGATGAGAAAAAAATGTAGTTGGTAAAAATTCTCATAAAATACAAGTAAATTATTTGCAAAATAATAAATAATAATTTTCGTAAAAAATCTTTTATCAATTCCATACGGTTTGAGTTACAACTGATATTACTTTTTAATTAATCACTTTATAAAAAAGTAAATGAGATCTAATATATTTTGCCGTTGACTTTTTTCCAGGATAAATTGCACCTTGTGCACTGTGTTCAAAATAGCAGATTAAAAAGTTATAATTTTTTATTTCATTCTGTTTGTATAGAAACAAACCATGCTGCGCCAAAGAAAAAGACCGTACTTCGAAAATGAAGCTGCAAATACTATATTCGAATAGCCATTAATTGCAAAAAGTTGAATAGTAGAGTGATGCCGAGAAATATATTTTAATTGACATTTTCAAAATGGAAAAAAAATGAATTTTTAAATTTTTTTAAATTTTTACCGTTGTTTATTATTCATAAAATTCATTCATTTGTAGTGGAATTTTCTACTTGCACTTATTATTTCATTACAATTTGATAGACTAATTGAGATCTGAAAAGCCGAGAGTAAATAATTGTGTGCGAAATAAAATTCAGTCGTTCATAGCAGACACATTTAACGTCGAAGCAAGCGTTATATTATAATGAAACACTGCTGTAAACTGATTTAATATTCATTACATTACCATCTCTGCATTAATATCTAAATAAAATACCCCGAGATAGATTTCTGTGAACCAACAATTACAACAACGTTAAATGAATTAGTTAAAATAGAAGGCCATCAAATAGAATCTCAAGCGTAATTGTTTAGGAAATTTTACGTTAAATCTCATCTTTATTAGAAATGTCGATAAAAGGGAAGAGTTATATCGTATCAATTTCAATAATTTAGTCGTAAACAATGTTTATACAGCCCTAAAGTGTCCTTTCTTGAATCTATGATAGTGACATTGTTATAACATAATTTGCTTTTAAGGAATTTATTCTAATTGTACTACCAATCATAGAGCGATTTACTTGTGTATTTTGAAGACCTCAGTCAATATTCAGTTGTCCTAATATACAGTATTTTCGAAGTTATTAACATATGAACAGTCAAGAATTAAATTTCGAGGGCATTAAACGGTAAATATTTTACAATTTTCTTCTCTGTTGTCAAAATAGCTGATATTAAATATCTTACTTCATGCAATTAAATTTAAAATATTGACATCCTAACAGTGAATTTCTACTGGAAAACAGGCTTTCAAAAGATAAAGTTTAAACAGAAAATAAGTCGGTTACTATTAAAATTCTCAAATTTATGGAAATAATTTAAAATACAATTAAAACTTCAGATTATTTTTAATCCACATTATTTTTTAATTCTTCATGAAAAATAATGCATAAAAAGGTGATAAAATATTGATCGTGAAAAAAAACATGATTTGAATTCAGTTGTTCGAATTTATGCTACCAAATACATAGATTCCTTGAAAATTATTTTCCTGAGCATTTACAAAAACTTGGTAATGTTAACTTATATGGTCTAAACTGTAACAATAAAATACTCGAAAGGTTCCCAAAACTGTTATGTTTAATTTCTATTAAGAGGGATTCGCTATTGCATTCTTAGCAGTCACGCAAATAAATTACAATAATTTTTTGTTTGTTTGATTTCCTCTTGTGCCTGCAAAACTTGCATTAGTTGAGGATTTTAATTTCCGCTTAGAGATAACTTGAACTTTGCCACCGCCGGCGTACGATTGTTGACTTTACTAGGAAGAAAATTAATGCACGACTGAAAAGTTTCTTTCAACAAACTGGTTATATTTCAATTCGTTGAATGTAGAAATGCTAAAATTTTTGCAGGTCACTATAACTGATTTTTCCTTTGATCAAAACGCCCTTTTTTCTCTTTTTTATATAACGGATCTCAAGCCAATCATCAATTGCAAAGGGTAAAGTGCAATTATAAGAATCGCCGACCTTATTGGTTTGTCTTTCAAATAATTGAAATATTTATTGCAATTTCGCTTAAGACTTTTTTTAAGTAAGTTTAAAATGACCATTTTGCCAGTCTTGCATGAGAAGTTCTCCCTCACTTTTTTTCGATTTAGAAAGTCTTCAGCTGATGAATATAACATATTCACCTAATGTTTTGGGCATAAATAAATTAAAGCTAGCTTTTATTTTTGGTATTGACCTAGATGTAACTATCTACAAATAGTGATAATTTTTTTTTGAACAAATTAGACCATTTTTATCTAGTTCTGCTACCGGATAAATACCATCTTTTTTTAATCCAACGCCGAAAATTGAGTGATGGAAATGGAGAATTAAATCTAGAGCTCTATTTAACAGTTTAGAGCTCATTTAAGAGTTAAGACTCTAACTACTAGAGTTAATTCTAATGTTTAAATTGAATTTTATGCCATGTAGAAGGGAATTGAAGGATCGACTCAAAGCTGCTCTAACTCTTCATGCTAACATCTCTCAAGGTTATGCGACTTTAAATTTTGCAAATTAGTAAATAATTAAATAAAAATTCTTAGCGATTCCTTATCAGATTTTAAGCAGTAAAAGTGAAATGAAATTGTTACATCAGACCGATTATGGAATACTGCGCAAACAACTTGCAGTTGAGACTCATGACTTATTAGATCGTAAAAACAATTAGATAAGATTTTTTCAAAAATGTATTAAATATTACAACCTACATGCTGATTCCTCATTGAGTGTGCTTTTTGTGGTTTTCGTTATGAAATATTTATCATAAAATTACAAAAAGCGTTTTTCACAATGAGATAGAGTTTTTGTTTCATGGTGTTATTTTACTCTGCCTAATGATATTTGTCACAATTACCGATAGCTTATTTTGACACACTTTTTATCTGTGTTTCTGCTTTGCATCCGTTTTTGCGTAACGCTTACAGGCTTTATTAGAATCAGCAGGAAAATTCCAAAATTCCAAAATTTCCAAATGGCCAAGCTTTCATTTAAAGTGTATCAATTTTGTCAAGTCTTCATTTGGTAAAATAACGCTGGAATTTATACCACTTTGTCAAAAAATCCACTTGAGTTTGCAAAAAATGTTATTGTTGAAAAAGGACAGTAGTGACATTAAAACACGTGAGCATTTTACCGTTGTAACTGTTTGTGTTATATCATCTTTTCATATCACTTTCTTCCTCAGTGCAATCTACGTAGCAGTTTGCAGAACTTTATTGATATGCTTAGACGATTTTTCAAACAAAATGAGAAATAATACAATGAAGAAACTTTTTCTCGCATTATTGAGTTTTAATTTTTTAAAAGGAAAATAAGTTGATATTCCAAAAAATGGTTCTTTTTTACGAGAAATAACGTTTTATTTTTACTATTAATGCAAAAAACTAACCCTGATGGAGAACTGCCATTCGAAAATGCTTAAAAATATTCACATCTATGTTTTTAGAACATTTAGTTAAAATAGATGTCTGTTTTCTTAATTCTTTTTTCCTATTTTTCCATCAGCCTATAAAATCTTCTTTAAGAAAAAATCTACCAGACATAAAATCAAAATAACATGACTTATAGTGACCAAGTTATTTTTATAAAAAGTGTCTGGAATATTTTTAATATAAGCTGCTGCCACATTAAATGTAAGACCTCGTTTAAATAAGAGGACGAAATAGGCGTACGGTAAAGTTAAAAGAGTCTATTTAATAGCATTGAATAGCGTGCATTCTTCTATTTTAGAGCATTCACATCAGCATCCACCAATGTAGCCTTGGGCTTAATGGCGTTATTACATATTTTGGCATTTCAAAGACTTTTCATGGAGGATATTATAAAAACACAACGTTAGAAGGCAATCTATGTAAGCTTTGTGAATATACATATCTTCAATTTATTAGCTAATTAGTAATTAAAATATGTGTTTTTTCGAAGTCAGCTGGATGCCTTGCAATAAATAACCTGTGACATCAAAAACATGCGCAAAAGAGCAATTAAATATTAAAACTGACGATTTGCGACTGTCCAGTATTTCTTCCACTTTAACAGTGATACAGCAAAATGTTCATGAAATGGATTTGCACAATCGGCTGGTTTTTTTGATTGCAATTTGTGGTGTTTCACTTACGATCGATATGCTTTACGTTTGTTTTAATAAAGTAGCAGTGATATTTTCCTTTACAGTTCACATCGGCATTCATCATAAAAGATTTGTATGAATTACTTTTTATAAATTTTGAGCTGTTGATTCCTTGGGCTCTTAAATTTTTACACCTTGTAATAGATATGGAATTATAACATGTAATACCACAATAAGTGCAAAATGTAGGTTGCTTTATTTTAGTTATGATAAGGTAACAAAAGAAATCAGTATAGTTGCATTTAAAATTTGTCTTTAAATATATTTTTAAAGCAATAATAGGAAAAAACTTTAGTGTTCCAACATTTTGTTTGCAATAGAATCTTTGTATAAACGTAATTCGGTAAAAATCCTCAAAGAGAATGAAACCATGCTATATCGTAGTATAATGTATTAATAAAATAGTACATAATTGATTGGTGATATTTATTAATAATTAAAGTAAATGAAAGTTAAAATCTTGGAGTAAGTTCAAGGGATTTTGGATTCGGAAAACTAAATTTCATAAAAAGAACTTCATTATTATCAGTTATCGTTAACATGCTTAAGGGCGTGAAAGTAAATATTCGATTTTAGAAATTAATTATTATCATACAGATTATAATATTCGTTACAGTCAGCAGTATTAATCTTGATTTGCTTAAAACAACTTATTTTCTCTATTGATAGGCAATAAATAATGAAAACTGCAATCCTAGCCATTGTTTCAGGCCGTTGAATATTTAGTTTTCTTTGCTATGGCAGCGGACTTACTTGTGATAAACTATAATAATTATAATTTTAGAACGTAAACGATGACATCACTATAGTTAGCTGCTGAGTTATTGTGCAACGCCGAACTAAAAAATCATCTAAATATTGCGAACTAATCAATAAAAGCCATTTCTCTAAGGATTTTTTAGAAATATTTTAGTAACGGAATACTTTTTTACGAAACACGATAAAATGATGACCAAAATCCGATAATTAAATAACAAAATGACCAAAAAGTAATATGTTTTGAATATTAATTTGAGAAAAGCCATTATAACACATATTTAGCACAAAATATCCCCTTAAATATTGAAATAGTGTATTAAAGTTGACGTTGAAATATCTTTTATACTTGTGATGTCAAGGAAAATTTCAGATACTTACATCACGCAATATATTCCTGTAGTTCGATGTCTTTTTCGAGGTATCAATTATCAGGCAACTATAAGAGGTAACTATTATTATAAGTGAAACCTATTTCCATTTTAAGACGACTTATTTGCATTCAGATCTTGTAATTTAGTTTTGTACTTTTGGGTGAATGTAAAACGAGCATTAAAGAATGCTTGAGCTTACACGATCACAAAATTTGCTACACAAATCGCCTGAGAGTAAGATGATTGTTAAATTGCCTATCGTAGTAAATTGACACTCACCAAACAGCCAGGTAACTAGTTCCATAAATACGATTAGGTCCTTCGTGCATTTTTAGAGGTAATACAAATAAAATTCACCGTTTGACTTACCCAAAATTAGTGTTTCTGGGAAATTTGCATCCCCCACTAAAGTCATGAAGCGAAGAGAATATTATAATAGGCATGAATTTAAAATTGTATTTTTTAATTTAAATTTCTATTTAGAATGTACATGGCTTCGTAAAATTGGATACGTTATTGCACGAATTAAGGTCTTTTTTACATTTATGAATTTGAAATAAAATTTTCGGCCTATTTAAAAAAGGCGTAATTTTTCAAATTTTTTTCTACTGACCAAATCCATCTATCTGGAATGGATGGCGCAATGAACCATTAACGTATTCGACTACTTCTAGAGTTTATACGTAATGGTTTTATTTACCAATAGGTATCAGATAAGTTGCGCCTAGATTGTCAGTGCTGGTCGAATAAAATTATGAAGGTGAATGTAAAAAAATAATGCATGAAATCTGCAAATTTCCTTTAAATAAGTTACAAACCAAAAAGCACTAAATATTGTAAAGAATGTTAGGTATGCAATTCAAAAATATATATCGAACATCACTGAAGACCCACCAGTACACTTTTCTCTTAACAAGTGGACCAGGCCTGTAGTGACAGCAAACGAGTATGCCATAAAATAATTATTATGAAAATTGTAATTTACAGATATTCTCACATCGCACACCCAGTGCTAAAAAATTGGAAAAAAGACTTATATTATCTCCACGTTTCAAAAATATAATATTACCAGAGGTAAAATCTCCCGTCTGGAGGGGCGCTAAAACCATGGTAAAGATGTCGAAAGATAATGTAATTATACGAAATATTTGCAAAGAAATTGCACCGTGTTTTTACTTACCAGTTAAAAGTATTTAAAGTTATTAAAATTACAATACTGCTACACATCGTCTGCTTCATTTCCCTACTCGATTTTAAAAGAACTGCAATTCGTATCCGTTTGGCTTACTTTTACGTCTTCTGGTCTTTTGACTAATAAAAGTCTCAATTTTTCTTGCAAAAGAGCAACCAATCAGATAAGTTGATAAACCGATAAATATATTTTTAAAGTTTTATTCACAAAAAGCAGAAAAGCAGCTGCTTTTATTGTGTTGTCGACATTATAAACAGGGAAATTCAAAGATTTTTTACATATTTACTAGTCGAGCACTTATTCAACACACATTTTTATTGCCAGATTGTTTAAATTAATCAAAAACATAGTCACTGAGCATCGACAACATTCCTTAACTGGAGTGGTGGAATCGTTGACACTTAACGTAGACAAAAAATCACTTCAATTTTTACAGACTGACATTTTTGTAGCTGCACGGATGGAACCTGAAATCTGGCCTGTGGTGCTGTAAATTTTTATTTCTGTATTAATAACAGAGGACGTTCTGATTCCCCAGTTCGATGCCAGAGAATTTTTGATATTTTGGAAATATAAAAACCCTTCCTTTTTGTATCATATATAAGTTGATGGGTAGGTTGCAATGTTTATGTTTTTCTCGTTTTATTCTAGAAAAGATTAGTGTTGCCTCACCCGTTTACTTCACATGAGGCCGCATTTAAGACCCGAAACGTAAAGTTTAAGATGCTTTAGTGTTTGATAGTGTCGATCTCCCAAATGCAAAAGATTGTCTAACATTGCACTCCATTTTCTAAGACACATGTATTACGTCCAATAATAGAGAAACAAAAGCATAAACTTATCAAACCGACTGAGGTACAATACAATTTATTGACTGTTAAATATCATATTTTAGAATATTAACGTAGTGGTTACCTACTTAAAGCACTTTAAAAATACACCAATATCACAATATTTTGATAAAAATGAAAATCTAATGGAAAATAATGTATATATATATCACTGACGATTCGAGCCTTAAAGATTTGATTTGAATACCCAAAGCTATCTTAAGGTTATTTTTTCATTAAGTGAATTTATCTTTAGTTGTGAAATGAATTTAAATTATTTTCCCTTTTTTAGATGCAAACATTAATTCAGCAACTTCATAAACTCAATTTCAGGGTTTAAAGTACCACCAATCGCCTGTATGCTGGAACGGGACTACTAACAGCAGACAAAAAGACATCCTAAATGATTTATGAGGACAGTTTAAACTGACTCTAAAGTCAATCTGTGCTCAAGTGACGTACCTGAAACTACTAAAGCACTGCTTTCCAAGCCGTAACTTCTTATGGCTTCTGTGTCAAACGCAAAAAATTAATTTTTCAAATTAAACTCGTTTTTTTTCTTAATGAGTAATTAGAGTTCCAAAGCATACCATTCTTAACCATGGCAATTTTAGAAACCCCTCTCTTCATCTCATTAGAAATTCAAAAGAGAATAAAAACAAATGTGCTCAACCTTCATCAAAATTCCATTCGGGCTGGAAGGCATTTTCATGGAAAAAAATGTAAAATCGATATATTTATTTGAATTGTACAATTCACTGGTCTTGTCTTCTATATTTTATAAATTTTTAGGTATTGAAATATTTATTTCTATGCTCATCACTAATTACTGTTTTTTTGTTTTAAAAGCGTTACTGTAAATCAATTTACTGCATCACATCATCACTAAATAGGCACGATAATTCATGTTCGTCCCTAACTCAAAACCTTTTTCTGCTAGATACGTCGTTAATTTCATTTTTGCACTCAAATGTGAGATAAAAATACTTTATTTTTCGGATTTTGACTGTAAATGATAGTTTTGGTTATGGCAGTTTTCACTCATTTCAACCAATCAAGTTTCCGATTTTATTAAGCACTATCTCCTTATTAATGAATTTCCTTTCAGATAGTATATGAAGGAAGACATACAACCACGTCTAGTTATAGTTATAAGGCCTGATGCTTTTGTCTTGCTATTTACTTCGGTTGTCGTCAATAAAGTTCAAAGATTAATAATTATACTTTAACTCTTTATGTTTTTCTCTAAAAAATGTTTTTCTCCCCCTGCAATAAATAAACAGCAAAATTGCAGTGGTTCAAGTATTCTTTTTGTAAGGAAACTAATAAAATTACGGTTTGCAAGTTTAGTAATACATTCTTTCACAACTATTTAGCTTTAATTGTGTTGCGTGAGTTATGTTTTCTTTAATTTGATCAACAAATTGGATTAACGCACAAATGCATTAATTGTAGGATTAAAATAAATTATAATTACAGACCTAGTTTAATAGCATTGCCCTACTGGAGATGGTATGAATTAAATCAGCTTGATTTTTTTAAATAAACACTAACGACAATCCATTTTGTTAATAAAGTAAATATAGGTACGTCAAGATTTTAGAATTATAGCCTCATTATTATTTATTTCTATTCACAATGAAATCGCTCTCCAAATATTGAGTCGTCATATTCATATTTTTCATAGTTGAATACTCATTATTACATTGTTTGAAACATGTATCAAATATACGTAAAACTGTGTTCTACTCTAGACTGTTGGGAATGGTTAGTATATATATATATATATATATCATATTATATTATATAGGATATCCTCGCTGTGATAAAACATAAAATCATTGCAAAAAGCTCTAAGCTAGTGTGCTTACGTAAATGCCAGGGATCTAGCCGCAATTGCAAGCGCCTTAGCCAGGTCATAAAATACCAGCTGAGTGACATTCAACTTTGAGGTTTTTTCCATTTTAACATAAAAAGGTAGCAAATATCAGTATGAAAATCCTATTGGTCGGCAAATCAACGGCGGTTATAGCATAAAGCTCCTTAAAAACTAGTTGCTGGAGTGATTGCCAACATACATTTAAGGCAACCACGACGGATTTCATCAGAGTTTGAGCAAATCACAAAGTGGAATATTTAACAAGACATTCCTCTCTCTCTAGACGGATCTCCTCACATTATTCTATGACTTTTTGGTGTTAAGGATTAATTTTAGGGCACTCTATGCAATCTTGACAAATCAGTCAAGACTTTTTTCGAAAGACACATGATGAAGGAAAAGAGATCGCAATATAGATTGAGAGACAGACGAGAGAATGTTCTTTGCCATTATTCTAACCGGAAAGTGCAAAAATGCCAACTTCTCCTGCAAATTTGACTTTTAGCCCTTTATATAACAAAATTATGGAAACTACTGCATTTCCCGTCGATTTCTAAAGAGAAATAACTGGTATATGTTCCAGCAGCCACAGTTTGAGAGTGCCCATTGCGGTTTTCCAGTTGGCAATTTAGTAAACTTTTGGATGGGTAAAGACACTAATATTCGTTTAATTAGTTCAACTTCAATCATCCATTGTCGTAATTCTGAATTTGAGTCTAAGACTCGTTGTTTTGTTAAATTGGAGCCATAGGTTCTCCTTTTTTATGATAAAACCATAAGAGATAATGGCAAGAAGTCAAACTCCAGTCAAACAGTTTCGATAAGTACATTTGTGTTTCATTAATTTTTCAACCCTCCATGTGAAAAAGTGAACTAAAAAAGAAGAAATGGGAGTAAACTGACAAATACGTTCATACATTGAAAATGCCAATCCCAAAAACGTCATCTGCAAATTTGACGTACTGGAACACACATTACACTGAAATATCGATTACTTCATATATTTTAATTTTGCTAGTATTTAAGCAAAAATGGAAATACCAGTATTTCTCCTGATCTCTATAGATATTGAAAACCTTGTTTATTTAAGTTAAAATGGTTTTGATTCACATATTTGCAAGTGCTAACCGTAGGCTTCGATTCCAAAATAAATCACATCCAGAACTTTTCGATTTGTACAAAATAAAAAAAGAACATTTAAACAATGCGAAAATTTTTCTGTGTAAAAGATTACATCCACACGAAATTTTTAAATTAAAATTTTGTGAATATTAAAATATTTTATTCTGGGGAATTTGATGGAATATTTATTATTATTTTAATGTATTTTTCATTTGCTTTTCATAAAAAGTTGTAATGTTACTTACCACCTAAACCATCCTAATACAAAGTTCGTTAATAATTGATGTGCAACTCTAATAATTATACTAAATGCTCTCTTCTAACTCCTGCCAAAGTGGATACGTGCATCCAGTCTCTGAATGCTGTAAGATAATTACAAACTAGAGAAAAATGTAAGTGCAAACAACGATATACTCTAAACATACCAAAATGCACTTTTCATTAAATAACAAATGAAAATTACATTTTCAGATGAAATTCGGATGCATCTTTCAATATGTACCATTTCCAATAAGGCACCTGTCTCGGTCTACAAAGGTTAAATATTTGAATTACAGATGCACGTGGTTTTGCTGCTTGTCGTTTTTAGCATAAAAGCTCACTCCTCACAATCGTAGCTAAAAAGTGCACAACGATTTGTGTTATTTATTTAAGAAATTGTTCTTTGCATATTCTTACCAAAAGTAGATTTGTTCGAAGGCTATTTTGCTGCAATTAGGAATAAAAATCATAAATGTCAGTCGAAAAGCGAAAACAGAAATTGAGGTACCCCTTAACGGCATTGAGACCGATCAACGTATATAATAGTAGGGCTTCACTGAACATCAGGCAGTAGAAATCTCAATACACGTTGTCTGCATTCGAAAATATATGCCTGTGAAAAAGTCTGAGAGGCATCGTTCAATGTAGAATAGAAAGTGCTGATTGGCTGAATTTACTAGGAAACGTTTTGGCAAGCATTGTTCCTTGCAGAAGTGATTTCGCTGACTTAAAAGGTAAATTTGTTGGATTCAAACAATTGTTAATTTAAAACAGATAGATCTTACACATTTAATTAATTATTTTAAAAAATCGAAGGAGAATTACTGGCCTTTATATCATTTATCAAGATTTAGTCCATTTAAAACAAAATAAAGTTGGTTTTCTGCTCACTGACTGTTTATAACTCGAAACAAAAAATAATTCATACGAAATGAAATAGTCTCCTACTTTAATCTTATTAAGAGAGTCGAAAAGTCTAAAGTAAAGCGAATGCATTAAAACTTTAAGCCATTTTCTGAAAACAAATGTGAATAAACTTGCACTGATTTATTTTGACTGACATGCCGTGTGCAGGTGGTTTTAGGGAGTCACGTGGGCTAAAATCACTGGCCAAATATAAATCCTGCTCTTTAAATGAGGTATAAAACTTCCTTCCTGATCGATTTTAGGCACTGTCTCAAGGAAAAGCATGTAGTTTAAAAAATATGCATATATAATTATGCATATGTATAGTATATGTATTATAATAGTATTGGCTGTGGCGAGCCTTTGAAAGTGCTTGCATCACAGAATGATGGAACCCCAGCTATGAAATCTTCAATGAATATAAGAGAAACCGCTATCAAATCAAATTAAATTTCCAGCACTTCAATGCGTATAAAATTGATTGTGAATATGCAAAAAAGATTAAGGCCATTTTGCTCTCATAGAATGGATTTACTTTATTAACAGACCCTAGGTTAGTGCAAAAAATACTTTTTGCACTTTGAAAAAGCGAGTTCAGACGAATTTGTTCCCATTAACCAAGCAGTTTATGTTGGACTGTTTCCATGTGATTGCTAAAAGTACAAATACATGTACGGTGTCAGAGATCACTTACTGTAATTTTAATAGTTGTCATTTACACTTCTCTGCACTTGATTTTAGTACATGAGTAACGGTCAGTGTATGTAAATGGAGGGCGTTTAATCGAGAGATAAACCACTACCGCGAGGTTCAAGTCTTTACATAGAGCTGTCGTTAATTGTTTCAAATGGAAGTTCTACACTTGTGTTAGCATGACACCAGGAACATATTTTGGAACCGAGTAATGAATATATATATATACTTAAACAAAACCATGTGCATTAGGAAGCAGTTATAGCAAATTGAATTCCTATAATTTGTTGAATTTGCTCTTAAATATTGAATTTCTAAGCTGGAATCACTTTTCAATGCCTAGTATGAGGTCAAATCCTTACTGGACACGACGGATACTGCATATTACAATACATTAAATTTCAATTCTTGGTTAGTCTCATTGTACAAATCATGAACTAGTGCTACGAAACTTTTACATGTTATAATTTTGTTAATATAGTCAATTTGCTGCTTAAATATGGAACATGCTGAGGAACAGCTGAAATGGAGCAATAGAGCTTTTGTAACCCAAAACTGAAGATCGAAAGAAGCCTGAATGATTATTTAATTAACCTTTTGCTTAAAACCTGCCAAAATTCTACTTTTCCAAGAGTGCATTTGTGCAAACTCAACTGATTCAGAAGAGGATCAAATTAAATTTGCGTATAGTATGTACCTACTAACAGGCTAATACTAGGTAATTAGGGATTACACTTGCTATCTTATTCTAAAAATGCAAATAAAATCCAAAGAAGACGATGACTACTCATCGAACGTAGAACATTTAATTGTCTCAAGATATAAAAACTTAGGAAATTGAAATCCTAATTATATAAAATATCCGTCTCTAAAAGATATTTTTATAAGGCACAATTTTATATTATATACAGTCTGACTTAGCCATATAACTGAGTAAATCTCATCAGTATCTTCATCTTGCATGCTAATCTAAATATACTTTTTAAGCTTTACATCTAACAGCACTAAAAAATCATACACCGGGCCAAAAGGTGGTGACTTTTGCCATTATACTAAAAGCACCGTCAAAATAATTTTATTTTATCGTAAAGTATTAATAGACAGACCTGATATATAAATTTATCGAACAATATTAGCCAGAAAATGTGATCAACGCTCCCTAGTTACTGAGGCCATTAATAAGTTAGTATCGGTGATGGAATATATAAAAGACAGCTCTTTTAAATATGACTGCTTCGCTACCATCTATCCAAAAAGAGGTAATAAATGTGAACAGACTACATGCAAGCAGTTGCGCTTGCCAAGCATAAATCGGTTTATGGACTGAGTACTCATTTATTCGACGGAGTGAGACTTAATTCAAAGAGAATGGTGTTTAAATGTTACATCTAGCATTACATTTTATCTTGCTATTTACTTCATGTGTAAGTAGAACAAATAAATAAAAATTGTAAAATTCGACAATTAATTATTTTTAATGTTAGACCATAAACCGGATAAATGTCAGTAACATTTAAT
>JAUOZQ010000907.1:0-21413 GCA_030710315.1 Anomotaenia brevis
TATCCTTTGTTAAAACCTTAATAGTGTTAAGGCCATTATGCCTGTTTTGTTTCTGGAATTGTGTAAGGTGACCTAGAATATCTTCTTTATCGCATTCTTGGAAGCTTTAATATTGATAACTAACTAACTAACTACCATCCGACTGCCTGACGAAGTGACACTGTCAATACCTTGGCCTACTTGATCCTTCAAAAGATCACTTCAAATCCACTCGACCAATACTTTCTCGTCTGATGCAAGGGACTTATCAACCTATCTCTATGTGAAAGCCGTGAGATGGCTGAAGGGGTGTGGAATTGAGTTCATTAAGTTCCATTGTGGACATTCCACTTCCAACATCTCTCCATTTTCAATTGGAACAACAATTGGGATAACGATGTGCAAAAGCATACAACCCAACCAGTTGGCTGCATGGAATTGATATCGGGTTCGCTAACAATGCTCACACACAAGTGTTGATTGTTCGTGAAATAAGCCTGAAGGAATTGTAAATTCCTCCGAGGTGCCGAGTATCAGTATAATCCCAATGATCTGTACGAAATCAAAAAACAACCGTTTTTATTATATGAAATCCCCATAACATATCGAATATTTGCATCTATAAAAGGCCGATGAGATTCCGATCTCCGATAAAATCCAATTTCGGGTGCGAGTCGTTTCAATATTTTTCAGTTAATAAGCGATATTTCAAGTTGACGAAGACGTCAATATCATCATCAAATTTAATGGTGTCGTGGCGTCACTGAGAACCGATGAGTGTTTCATCGTCAATATGCCGCGTCTTGCAAATGTTGAGGTATCATTACCGACTGAAATTCGAGCAGTATGGATTGCAATGCCTGGCATCGACCAGTGGTAATAGCGTTGCCAAATCCCTCAGTTCTGACTAATATATTTGGTCGAATCAATTCTGGCCATGCCATTGCAGTCAACTCAACGATCAAATTCATATTCGGGCATGAGGCGGGCTTAACCAATTAAACGTTCAAAAAGTGGATTTCACAATGCCCTTGTAAGCTCAAATTCCTGGGCATAATGATTGGCGAGGCTAATAGGACGAATCTATTCTTGGGTTTTTGAAAATATCAATACACCATACAATCAGGTGTAAACTCAGGTAACACGCTAAATGGAGTGCCATTTTCTCCATTTAGCCTTCAAATAGGAATGTGAGAGCTTATGAACTGATCCATTTTGTCTTAATTAAAGTGGAATTCAACTAATTTGACTAAAATATTTGTTAAGTATATATCTAAAAGGTAGACTAAAATTATGGTTTGGAAGTAACCATCACTGAAAAGATGGACTCATTTTAAATAAAGATAAGCTAAAGCACTTACTGCTTTGCAAACTCAAAATAATCCATCAAGTGGTAAACTAGATATATATTTCATTAAAAAAACCCTACGATACTACTTAGCGTTCTGACTTCATCTTACTCTGAGTCGGAGAGCCATATTTTCATTTACATCTATTTAAAAGCAAAACACATTTTTAACAGTCTTTTATTAACAAAACGTTAATGCGCAAAAAATATTTGGTGCCTCTGCCCGAATTTTGAGTGTTGCTTTCAATAGTATCCAATAATTCTGCCCGAATTTACATTGAAGAGGAAAGGCTATATTTAATTTTCCCAACAAAACGATTTAATCTATGAGGTCCTTCTACAAGAGGATGAATAGTAGACATGTGCACCTAACCAAAGCGCTTTTTTCTGCAATAACAGAAAAATCTTCCAAATTGGTCTGTTGCGAGTGCCTTCCAGTCATTTTGCTTGCCTCGGGAACCACCAAAAATAGACCGAGGATGCTATGCTGCAGAAATTGCCTTGAGAAGTACCCTCAGATTGCCTAGCGAAATGGTTCGAGATTTGTCTCAAAACACTGCTAGCCATCCTTTGTTTAAGTTCAGGCGTCTACCAGACCACTTAAAGGCAATCCGCCCGATGTCCACTCACCTAAACCAATGTCCAGTACAAACACACATGGACCTATCAACCACCTCACAGCTGTATCCAAAATCCTAGTGCGAAAACCTAAATCCTTATTTTCGATCTCGGCGGCACTTAGGACTCGATCAGTATCGACAGACTGAAGCTTCTACGAACATTTCTCACTTATCTCCTACTATAACTACTCTTTCGCCAAATCAGCCTCCCGTTTCCGACTGGCTGACTTTGTATACTACCTGTTTAGTGAGGATTTCTTTTTTCACTAACAAACTCTAGGGGGGTACTTTGAAGGCGCTGCTAAGCCCCCAATTCTCAAGAAGTGCTCAGAGTCAGGTGAGCTATGCAGACGCGACGAACTAAATACCAGACAGCTCTCACGTTCACAGCCCGGGTTCTCCAAGTCAATGAGCTTTACAAGACTCCAATTTAAGCCTGTTCTACACGTGAATATAATGTTATTAATGGAAGCCATCTACCTAAAGACCATTTCGTAGTTGCTTGAAAAATGCGTTTTGCAAAAGCAAATCTCTCCAGTGACCTTGGTACAATCCTGGTTTTGCTTTTATACTAAATGAAACAACATTTTCAGGGGTTTTTTGTCTCAGACCTCAGCCTTTTCATTTACATCCTAACGGATGTTTTGATAAGGCAAACTAGGAAAAATGTAGCTTAAAGCACCCTTCACTCATAAAAGTCAATGGAATTTCTAAAAAAAATGCTAAACAGAAACCGTCCCGTTTCGCAGCTACAGTATCTCAGCCTCATCATTAACAACACAAACGCTTCCATCAAACGCAAAACTTTATTTAACATACGAGTAAGGAGTTATTTGAAAATGTTCGTTTGCTTGCACAAGGTGTGTCGAAGTGTCCTCAGTCTTTCCTCTACTGAAACTGATTGATTAGCATGTGCTGTGAAGTGTTTACATTGAGAAAAAGAGATGATGGAGCCAGAAGAACCACCTCCTTGTCCATCGGAATAGGCGGCAGATTCACTTCATTCATTTCTTGGGCAGGCTTAGCAACTCTTCGAGACTTTACCCAATGCAGTTCGGCGTGCTGATTCAAGTTTGAACGCTTCAGGAACACACTTCCACAGCGTCTGTAGGCACAAATGTACAGTCCTTTGGTTTGGAAATGCTTGAAATGCCTATCTAAAGAAGCCTTACTGCATAAATGAGGCTCCTGCATGGCAGACGGATTTTCTGCAAGTATCGATTCACCATGAAGAGATTTGATATGTCGTTTCAGTGACGATTCACACTTATAGCACCTGCCACAACCCAGGACCGGACAAATTAAGTGCTCAATTTCAAGGTGGTAGTTGCTATGTCTCAAAAAATGGATTCTGGATAGAAGAACAGCTCGGCATCCAGGTATTTTGCGTTTAAAATGTGTTTCTCGTGTGGTCTTTGGGTATCGTGCGCAAGTTCACTTGTGCTATGCAGTTGCAAGAAATATCCGATGTCGTCATTTGACATGGTGCTAGCAGGAGTCGATCAGGTAAACGTCCAAACTCGAAACTAACGAGTCTCACAATAGTGCAGCTCACCCTGGGCTTGTTCAAATGACCCACATTATTATACAAGTCCAAAAGTCCTATTTCCGAAATCTAATTAATGACTTACATGTTTTCTGATTGGGTTACTGAAATGCCACCAAAACGGGCCTTTATTGGGTTAATCCAGAATCCCTAAAAATCAGATCGGTTCCAAAGGCTAAATATCAAAATGGCTATCCTTTATAACTTGCCACAACAATGATGTGTGAAATTTTGGTTAAGTGGCATTTTCGCAGTCATTTCCTCTGCTCAGTTTGAATTAGCCCTGGTTTCTAATCATTAATAATTTATTGCATTTATCATGACAACATTCTGAAGAGTTATCCCTTCAATCAACAATACGACCGCTAATATTTAACAGAGTTGTGCTTCAGTAGATAGGCAGAAAATAAACTGACAATCACAATGCTACAATAAAGATCAAAATGATCACTTTGATGCATCTAAAAAGCGTTTCTTCCTCCTGATGAGTAGCTAACGATACCGATTTTCCAGCGTTTCAATCATCCGAGCCTTAATATTTATACTAGATCAGGGATTCGGTACCCTTGGCTACGTATGTAGTATTAACGCCTCCATAAAGACGGCCAAAATTACGTTCCACCTAAATTTAAAGAACCACGAAGCCCTTGGAAGTGACAATTAGAGCAAGGGGAAATTATCACTTAAAGCAGAGGTATTATTACTGCGCTAATTTCTGACATATTTTCTACCATTGTGTTCTCGAAATAGTTTGACCTACCCATCCAATAATCACATTGTTCCATATCGGCAAGCATTGTTAGCGACGCTGACCTTCGTGAGCAGTGCAAGAGCATATAATCAGGAAGTTTTGCAAGGCACTCTTGTTCGTTAACCGCTTCGAAACCTAATGTTAACAGTTACTCATATTATTGTGTGGTGTTAGTAAAATAAATTGGAATATCTTAGAGCCCGGTTGCATGTGCACGTAAAAGAGGGGAATAAGAGTGATTATAGATCTTTAGGAGAGACGGGCTGTGTACGAAGACGGATTTAATAATTTAAGTGAAGAATTACTTGATGCATATTTACTGGTCTCAAGTTAGCCAAATTAAATTCTTTAGGAGTAGATACGACTGAGGTCGGGAAAATGTAAAACTGGTATACCTATGGAGAACGTCATTGTAGAGACGAAGTTATCGGAGATTCAATATCTTTTTTATTTAAGCCACTGAACAGGAAAGTTGTTTTACATATTTTTTCAAAAGTTAGATAAAAGCTTTTTTAACAAACAGCAAATCCGTTATGTGGAAAACATTTTCATCAATGAAAATACTGAAAGCAAAAAATTTCCTTCCATAGTTGGAAATTGCTTAAAAATCAAGTCAAATGCTGAAGTTGTTTGTTAAAATGAAGATTTTTGAGTTATTATACTCATTTATATCCTTAATGCCTGATTGCAATGTTGTAATGTTGACAGCAATGCTTTCGCAGACTGTGCCAGCCTTCACAGTGATATGAACTTGATGCCACTGACAAACATACGACTAGGTACTTATTTCGCGTTCAATGTAGCAAAACCGAATGTTGATAAGGACCATTCTGTCAAATTAGGCATTATGACTATCACTTTAAAATGCAATCTAGAATCTGACATTTCTGCAAACGTTTTGACCAAAAATATTGTCTTTCGTGAAACATAGAACAAAATAAAGTTAAATATAGCCAAGTAAGCTATGGTGAAGCGTCCATAATGACTGTCACAATCACACTCCTGTTCACTTAAAATATTTCAAAGAATAAAAAATACGGTGTCCTTTGAATAGCTTTCCGAATTGTTAGAAAAACGAATGCAAATTCGAATTTCAACCATGAATGCTTCGGTGAAACGCTTGCAGCTCATCGTGACTTGTATCACTTTTAAGTAAGTGCCGTCTTATTCTATTTAAATAGATAATACCAAAGTCAAAGTCAAGGTCTTTTACAAAGTATTATATCGTAATGATTCGACTCGTGTCTGATTTTCAATAATATTTAATTGAATGCAATTGAGACCCGGTTGGATCAGCTGTAACATACAAAGCTTTTAATGGCCTTAATAAGCCAAAGTTGCTGGCATCAATACCTAGAAGACAGGATCCCGCCTCAGTGGTCGTCATTTAAAATTTCACAGTCGTTGATTTGGCGTAAAAATCCCTATTTCGGAAAAAGGAATGCATAAATGGTTACATTTATAATCAGGTCGTAGGGTTCGATCATAATTGCAAAGAGTGCATCTCACGATCTACCTGTTTTTGCTAAAAATTTGGTCATGACCTCATGGACCCGTACTATTGCGTCTCGATCGCAAAGAGTGAGATAGCTTCTAGTGTAATCCAAAACAGATTCAAGCTAATGGAGCACTAGAATTGTCGAAATCGATGAAAAAATCACAAGGTGGTGAAACATCTTCATAGAAATATCGCTTAAAATATTACTGGAATGTTCTAGAAGCTGTCGAATTAAAGTAAACAGTTTGAAGAGGTACAAGCAATTATCAAGTTATAATCCCAAAAGTCTCAAAAATATATGTATGGAAAAAGTGATTTATAATATTCATTTCATCTAAAGCATTTTAATAAGTTTGAAGACATTTTAAGAATAAAAAACTGTGAAAAATTTATCATTATGATGTCAATTTGGAATGTGTGGCAGTTTCGAAAGTGCTTTTAATGTCACGATGGAAGTTGTTGATGGGTCGTCATTTAAATTAGCGGCATAAAAGTAAGGGGAAGTCTCCCAAGCATTGTCCAGCTGCTTTAAAGCCGCCTCTAAGAACCACCGAATTCCGAAAAAATGGGCATTGTGAAAGGAGTACAGTAGGGAATTTATTTTGGGGTATTGTGCCGGACCTCATAAGCAGTCTTAGATTGCCTGCAACAAGACGAAATCCAAACAAGTTGCCAAAATATGGCGTGCTTTTTAGAGAAATTATCAGTAGAATGTCGCTTGTCTTGTAGCTACGGTCTACATAGACAGTATTACTATCATGTCAAACTACACTGCACTTATCAGTTTTCAAACTTGTCGCATTTTTTTAGGATATCTGAAATTATAAAATGCAGACTCATCTTAGATTGTATTAAATTCTGCTAAATAAATAGACTTTTTGTAACTGAATAAAACAATGTTTCTGATGAACTAAAATGCTTTTAATCTAGTACTGATTTAAACTTCATTTAATGGCACAATCATAAAGACGGCTTCAGTCAAAACGTTTAGAAAACACGGAAAATTAAAAAAACAATTTCTATTATATTTTAAACAATAAAATACTTAAAAATAAATAATCACGGACAGTGTCTCTAATCATTCTTCTGATTTGCTAGTCTACACCCACTTTTAACGTGATAGTGTCTGGTTAGCCTAACGATTGCACCGAATCGCATGCTTTTCTAAATTCAACTGCACTTTCATTTAACCCTTACGCATCTAAAGGTAACGTTTTAAACTCAGACAATGGAGACGTGAATGTTCCTAGGCTCAAGACGAGATTTCGACTAGGATCTAGTCCATTACATCAAAAATTACACATATCTGCAATGAAAGAGAAGTTAACTCTGAATTAGGCTTATTCAAAAATTGCGATTTTTAATTGTGGACATTTAAAGGCGCCATTCTTGACCATGAAGAACGGATTCTTATTTTCGTTGCAATCTTGCGGATAGGAGTGCCATTTACGTGAAGCAGGTACTCGTCACAAGCCTCATAGCCCCACAAATCCTCTCGTTCCTTTTCAGGCACCGGACGACGCTGTACGAAAGAATACTTCTCAGCCAATTGGCTACAAGGGACGGATATTGATTTCTTGCCACTTTCACTGACGTGAGACCAGTTATTACTCACACACACGTGTTGACTCTTTGAATAATGCAAATTCAGGAAGGACAATGGTCTTCGAGGTGCTGGGTACCAGTTCTCACCCAACAGTCTAAACAAAGTGGGCAAAACGTCAGTTATTTTAATTATATGCATGCCCCACAACCCATCGTAAATGTCGGTATGGATTATTTGCTCGCACAAGAAAATGTCTAGGAAAGGCCAAGACCATGGGTAAGAAAAAAGCTCGAAACTTCCAATTATATTTGGATCGGAAATATCACTGGCTGGCGTTGGTAGGAAATGGACCTTGTCAAAATTTTTCAGTCATTGAAATCCGTATTCAGGAGCGAGACGTTTCGACGCTTCTTTGATTATGTTGCGATACCTGTCGTCGACGAAGAGGTCAATGTCATCATCCCAAGGAATGATGTCGTGGTGTCGTAGGGACCCAATTACTGATCCAGCAACAAGGTAAAATTTGCCTTGCAAGATGAGTGATACCATTACTAATTGGAATTTGAGGAGCAAAGCCGACAATGTCTCGTATCTACCGACGGTGAGGGCGACATCAAAACCTTTGGTTTTTTTCTGTTTTATTCAGGCGATTCAATTTGGGCCACGCAATTCCACTCAGGTTAGGCAGCAATTTTAAATTCTGGCCTGAACTCGACTTAACTAGGTAGGGATCGTTAAAGTTGGGCCATGGGACCTCGCGATACTTATTGAAGTAATGAGTAACAGTAGCACTACTGTGACGACAACGAATGGACACTTTTTCCCAATCTGCTGAAGACTTTCTTATCTCATCGAGGTGCTTGTGAGTGAGTGGTTTGAAGTTTGAAATTTGTTCGCAGCGTGTTAGTGCATTTTCAAGCACCTAGGATAATGTGGCTAACCACCAGAGTCCAGACTGAGGGTCCTGTATTTAAGCGGTAAGAGTACACAGGTACTTACAAGGAAACTGAGTGCTGGATGAAGATGAGTTACCTGAATGCAGCATGTGCACAGCTTGTGTGCTTTGTGTGAGCAACTGGAGCTGCCACTCACTGATTTGTAATTTTCATCTCACAGTAAGGTTGATATATACGAATCGATTTCTAATATCACTGTGAACTGGAGAAAGGCTTGAAATATCACCCAATTAAATTCAAATTTACCACCAAACGCTTTGAGATAAGCTTTTTTCATTTAGCAGACATCTTGTGATGTTGCCTGTCCAAGCTATATCACTTGGAAGCACATCAAAATCTCAAACCTGAGCTCATTTTATTGTATCTAGTGCCCGTAGGCTTTTGGATACTAAATGTAGAATCGACATAATAACGCCTTGATAACAAATGACAAATCACGTTGAGGTAAAACCCCTTACAGAGGACACCAAAGTTATCTCTTATTGGCCCTAATGTATCTTGCCAGACAATCGACTCTATAGCAGGGTTTTGCTGATATAAGCGGATTTCCATTGTGGGTTTTAAAAAGACATAAACCTAAATAAAGAACGATGTAAGGAGTACATTGGTTCTAGAAGTGATCGAATTTCTGTGGCCTATTGCTTCTTCACGCCTGCCTTAGTCAAGGAGCAGAGTTCTTTAGGGACGGGTGTGGAACTGTGAGGGCTCACCAGAATGTGAAGGTTTTTGTTTTTGAAGTACCGCAAATGGAGAAAACCCAACACCACTAATTGAAAAAGTTTACCTTTCCAAAGAAAAGAGTACTATCTGAAGGTGATTCATCAATTGTGCTTTAAGCCTAGGTCAGGCACAATGAATATGAAGATTGAAATAGACAGTAAGAGACTTCGAGTAGGTTATTTTAGCTTATCTGTCTATAAAATTGTTTTGAAGGATTACATTCTATTAGTCATGTGAAATCCGTGTTGCTGGATTTTTGATACTTCTTGAATGTTAGAAACTTATGACTTAAACCAAATGAGGCGAAAACCATTAGGAAATCTTTGTTTTGTAAAAGCTCTGGACAGACGGAGTACTATCCCAAAACTGTTTGTTTAGGCTTCAAAGAAGTGTACTGGTTTTGTCAATTGCACCACAATATTTTTTTAATTTGCAGTGCAGTTCAAGAGGACATTTCACCCCGTCTTTATGAATTTGCTAAGATTTGGAAGTTTATTTTTCGAAATCGGTAGCATAGAACAGAGTCCAGGAACATGCCTCATAAAAAGTACTTTCCCAACTTAAATCGTGTCTTTGAAACTTCGAATAACACGGAAAAGGGCAGCTAAACCGGTAGAGTTGAAATGGGTTTACTTCTCATCTCATCACGTTTTACAATAATCGTATTTATCAAGTTCAGGGATTTCATTTTTGAAAATTGTAATCACATCAAAATGGGGCTATTTCAAAGAGGGAAGAGTTATGGTTGTACTCTTGAATTGCAACTAGGCGCCTTCCGTAATACTAATCGCAATTTACTTGCTTCCTCTAAAATAGCAGTTGCTAACCCTGCTCAAAATATGCTACAATAATGCTTCTTAAATAATAAACATGAAAAATTCAATCTGACTGCCTTAAGTTTTTTTGATACTAAATGATTTTTAGGATTCAAATATGTACACATGAACTGACGCCCGGAGTTGTTTTTCGATATCTTTAAAATCTTGAATATTTTTTATCTCCCTTCAATTGAAATACACAGTCGTGTGTATGTTATGCTGTTCTGATTTATTTTGAAATTCGAGTTACTCCTTGAGTTACTCCTACCTTAGTGCCAATCACTTCATATTCTTTGTTTTTCGAGTCCAAAGATATGGCATTTCAAAGAAAAACATCAATCAGATGATATTGAGATGACTTTTGTGAGGACATCTTTACAAAAACGGTGAGTCCTTGATCCAAAACACACGGGAGCAGACCATTACCTAACTGAATTTCGGTGGAGCCAACCACAATGTAAAAGATTTTCGTAACGGTCAGTGGAAGATATATAACTGAATATTTTCATTTCCCGGTGCATGAAATTATGTAAAAGCAATAGAAATTCTAGTCACTCTACGAATTTGCATAATAACTTGAATAATTCAAGTTTCCATTAGCTAGTTGGCATCTGCATTAGGCAGTAAATTTTAGACATGCATTCCCTTAGATCAAGCGTATATATATTCCTCATGCTTACCAGATTTTAAGAAGGGAATTCAAGAAGTGAATTGAAATGCCTCTGGTGATCATAGTTTTATTTGCCATCGTGTTCCATGGAATCAGAAACTTAATAACATCCACCTGATTATTGCTCTTAAAATGACTAAATTTATTAACCTCCATTCAAGGGGCAGAAGATGAAGGAGCAAGTCCTATAAAAATAGTTGAAGAAGGTCAGTTAACACTTTCGCCCAAAGGATGATGGTTGAGCAGAATAGTTCCGTCGAAGTCTGGACTCATCCAACACCGGAAGCAACTATTCAGTCATCATGTAAGGCTACTGAACTAGATGCAGTCTACACTTGTAACATCACCATACAAGATCTACTTGTCGATTTTGTTCCTGCAGAGGTAAAAATTCTCAAATCATTTTATATCCATTAACTTCTTTTAGAAAAATCTTAAAGAGTCTGCGCATGCTGCAAGTTTTTTCCATGAGAGCCTGGTTTGGTTGGAAGGATATGAAAAACGTACTATTCATCAGAGGCAACGCTCAAAAACTCAGTGACTTGACTCCATTGGATGCTTCGGCACCACCAATTGAACTTCGTTAAAGCTGTCTGCGCAACAGTTTTCCCATGTGTATGGTGATTTTTAAAGAAATAAAGCAGACTGTTCCTTTGACAAATATTGCTGTTTCATTTTCTTTTCCCGGTCCAGTTCATAACCTACTTCTTATAGCATCTCTGGTCAAACGTTTTTGCTTTGAAAATACTAGGGAATAGAATACAACACACGTGCGGACATCAGCGGAATCCTTCAGACTTTGGTTCCTTGCTCCAGAGATATCTTAACTGAACAGCTTTTGAAGGGCAAAGTTCATTTAAACATCGGTTTGCATGGTGAACAAGCAAATCCAATTTATCCAAAAGTAAAATATTTAGGAAATACCTTATCTTTTCTGCATCCGGACTGAACTCCAGTCAAAACTGCGTGGCTTTGTGTGAGCTTGAGCTGCCACTAACTGCTTTGTCACGCCTGCATTGCACACGAGACACTGTAGGAGCTAGCAATTGATGACGATTTGCCTTTTGAAAAGGCCATAATTTCTCGATATCTCTCTCTGACCGCGATCAAAATAATTCAGTCATCCAGTGTTACTGAGTTGACAGATGCCTAGTAATTCTTTAAGCAAAACAGTAAATGAATCATGACAAGATCGAAAATATCACTGATAAGGTTTCATCGCCTTCAGGGTTGCGCTGTCCTCAATTATTCGCAGGAATTCAAGCTTCCATGAATAGCAATGGACACAGTAATATAATTTTCAAATGCTGAAACCAAGCTCCAGTGTCAAACCGGCTTATTCAAGTGGCTTGGCCAAAATGAAACCGAACAATTAAACCTCCAAGGGTTTTTATGCGTTGGGACACATGTCGGCTGCCAATGATATCACGACATAATTCGTGTTGAATAGGTGATTTCAAAGTCTTGATGATTTTTATAATTGCTTATGGATTAAAAAGCACGAATTTTGATAAAATTCTACCCAACTGTCAACCGTTATTTCACTGATATGAATTTTGATTTAAGGTAATATAAACTTTCCTTGGTTGGAAGCAATTGTTTGCCAGTTGTGACTACGATTTGGTTAAAAGTGGTATTTGACGACGTTATATAAAAATCTAATTCCGTTGGGTAAATTGAACAGAAATTCAGTTTCGATCCTTCAGAGTTAAATGGATACACGCATTGATCGGGATAATGTTCTGTGTTTACTTGCCTACATTGAAGTAGGTGGCATATTGGCCTCTACAACCACCATTGATATCCTTTGGCAAAAAATCTCCAGCAGATGCATTTATCGTTTGGTTGGCAAACTTGTAATTGTAAGATTTTCCCCATTTGCTTAGTTCATTAGCAATTTGCAACTGAAAGGATACACCTAGTTTTTCTCCAGGTTGGAGAACGGGGTGGGGGGAACGTGAGCACCGTACCCTTTCTAAGAAGCCTGTGATGATGAGTGATGGGTGTACTAACGGCTTTACGCGGTACAGGAATCAGTGGACATGACTCAGACTTAGATCAGCGACGGGGGAGTTTCTTGAATTGGTAGCCCGGGCTGCATAGCTGACGTCACGCTGAGCCAGTGATGAGAATTGGCGGGCTTATTCATGCCGCCTCAAACAGCGGCCTAGTTATTGACCTATTTTAACCATATAAATCTGGAGAACAATATTAAAAGGAAGCACGGTAATATAAATTCCCAATGGACCTCTCTTAGTCCTCAAAAAAGACTTTAGTGGAAAAGTATTACATTCCCTTGTTATGATCGTAATCGGGGTGAATTGGCAAAGTGAAAAGTCAGTGATAAAAATTGGGAGAAGCTACTTTAAACATCTATATTATTTAACTGCTTTCTTTTTTACGTAAATACCTAAATCAAATTCATAATAAAACTAGCGACTATTTTCAAGATGAACCTCCTTTTTACATCGGTATTAGTAAAACTCGTCAATACTTTTGACTTTTTTAGCCCTATGTGAAATTCGAGTCCATCAAAACGCCTTTACAATCCTCCACAACCTGCACTCTTTTATAACACTCGCCTTTAGTGCGGTGGCGAATTGGAAAAGTGGTTCCCGTCCTCGTTCCTACATGGATTGCAACTGTACAGCTCAGACTGAAAATTCGCCACAGTTATCGGAACGGAGCATCAAATTCTGATGAATGGCTGCACTGACATCCTAAATGCAGAAGTTTGCATGTCCTGAGGTCTGTGGTTTGTCATTAGTGTGCTGTTTTAACTATCTAAATGTTTTATCCAAAAGGCTGAAGAGAAAATCGCGACTGTGCACTCGATACGAGGTAAGAACTATGAGTCGATTTAGCTAGATCTCGTTAGAGAACGGAATGCGTTGTACGAAACAAGAATAGTGCTCTCCACAGTTGTTTGCTGAAATCCAAAATCAACCTGAAAAAGTCGAAATGAATTTGTTATGGGAAATGGGTCCTGGAGGGAGGTTGATTTTCATGCCAAGTTATTTCCGTGGATAGTCAACATCACTAACGGCAGTAAGGAAACGTACTTTTCCTAACCTATTGGCCAACAATAATAGCCGAATTGTGATAATTGCCATTACAAGACTTCTGCCGTTACTAAACTTGAGGTTCCTATGATTACTTTTAGGTCATTGCCCCACGGAATCGTTGAGTATTCCCCTGGTTAGATACGACTTGTCTTGGGAATTTCAAGCTATAGGTGTGGACTGGAATTCGAGCAGTAAGTCTTGCAATGTTTGGTGACGATTGACAGGAAAAGCACTGTCGAAATCCTAGGCTTTTGGCTGTTTTTCTTTGGTTGGTTTAATTAGAGTCAAGTCAAATTCGGATGTCAATTAAGTAGCTTTAGCTACCTGCTAATAATGAAAAACAATCCATCTGTAAATGCAATGTCAAAGCATTATTGCACCTTTCTGAAGAGTTCGTCTCATGAAAAATAGATTTTCATTGACGATTTCTTGGCACTTTCGTATTTGACAATGGAAAAAAACACTAAATTTGATACGTGCTCAGGCTCTCATAATTGGAAAGCTTTTATTTTGCCAAAAAATGTTAAATGTTTTATTAAACAATTTATTTCCGGTAATGTGAACTGATAATTAAACAGAAGCTTAATACATGGCCTAATTAATATTCTCGTTAATAACTGGTTATTTCCAAGAAGTGATTTTCGAGCTAATAAAATATGCAATGATCCTGTCCTCAACGAACGGCCATTAAGAAAGTATTTGGCTTAAATGTTTCATAGCAACAGCCATGGATAGTCAAATTGTTGCTGAAGAGCTTGCAGAGCTGTAAGAAGGAATTGTGGATAACTGGAATAGGATAACCAACATAACTTCAGCTATGCATACTTGACAAACCAGAAACTGTCAGCGAACGCTTCATCCGAGCCTTGTCAAGCCAGGTGATTCATCGCCTTCTTCAAGCAATCGGCCGTCTACAAAGATAGTCTTCGTTAATATACCGTTACATCACGGAACAGAGTCTGGACACTTTCGGTTATCCACATCAGTCACTTAGAAATGCAACTGCTCAATCCTACAGACAGTTTTACTAAGTAAAATACAATTCATCGTTTTTTTTCTCTCCTAATGGATCATATTGTTAAATTAGTCCTCGTTTATAAATCATATCGAAGTTGGAATGAGTAATTTGAGCATTTCAAGAGGTATAAGACGGCGGTTATGAGCTGAAAAGAAGGTTATTTTTAAAAGGCAAAGACGGTTTTTCCAAGATTATAGCGATTCAAAAAATAATTTTCCTACATTATTTCCCATCCCAATCATTTTAGCAAGAATCCATTGATTCGTACATGATTCCGTGATCATTTTTTGCGCAGTGAACAAACTATTCGTCGGAATGGTAAAAAACACGATCTCTTTTCTCATGGCCTGTCTGGGCACTAAATTTTTGTCAAATGCCGCTGTATCTCGAGAGTTTCTTGTTTACATGGGCAAGAAATGATCGGAGGTAACTGCCAGAAGTTGCTTTATTAGCTTCAAAAGTCAACTCTATACAGCAAGACTGATCAAAAATAGTCATATCCAAATATGCTAATCTAAACAAACGTGTTAATCCAAATAATCCGACACTTGTGAATTGCCGACTTATAGGTTAAGCGTAAAAGAGCTCTATGAAGAAAACGCATTTATGACTAACAAAGTTGCATGTATCAGTTCAGCTGAAAGCCTGGCATTATAGGGTGAGTTTTGACAATCACATTGTTCGATTTGTTTCAAGTGCTCTTCTTAAAATCTGGTACTTGGTTAGATAATCCAATACCTCTGAATGAAATCTTATTGCTCGACAAGTGCTTCATCATCTAACTAGTAATTATTAAAAGGACACATAGGACTTCCATTATTTTAGAACAGGAAACGCGAATGCACACAAATTGCCTATCCATGCATTCAAACAAAAACGGGGTAAATTTTCACACATTTCTGGTTTTTTACTTAAGGACACGGAAAGGTTTCATTTTTAACCATAAAGAAATGATTCGCTAGATTTGTGCAGTCAGAGAATTGTCGCATCGTGTGAGAACTGGTGCCATTTCCAGAAAGATGGTACTCATCACAAGCCTCCGAATCTCCCATCCCCTTTCGTTCCTTTTAAAGCAATGCAAAAGGGTGCACGTACGCGTACTGCCCAATCAGTTGGCTGCATGGCACTGATATATATCTCTTACTAGTTTCAGTGGTATGGAACCATTGACCACTGTTGTAAATGTGTTGATTACGTGATTAACATGCCTGGAGGAAGGATAAAGGTTTACGAGGTGAAAGGTACCAGTTGTAACAAGTCCGGCAAAAAGTATGGAAGGTGTCAGCGAATTTAAAGAATTATTTTCCAATCGATTCATCATAGAAATGCTTTTCGTTACTTCGCTTGAAGCAGAAAATATCTATGGAAGGCCACTACTAGGGCTCGGACGAAAACTTTAAGCTAACCCAACCTAGCTCGTTTTGTATTCTGATATAGCCACAAAGCCTGTGCTTCCTTACAATCGGTCTTGTGACAAATGTAACCTTATAAGGAATTACAGAAGGAGTTCATAAGTGTATAAAATTGCACATTAGTTAAAAAGGTATTTGAGTCACTTGCTTATGTCAGGATGGGCTACAGTGTGTCCACAGCTTTATCACCTTATCTGTAGACCAAGGACTATAGAATGACTAATCATTAAATTTAATTATTAAATTAAAATTATTAAATTAAATAATTAAATGTCGTACTTTGTCTTGGACTTCTAACTCAAAATCAATTAAATGATGCTGCCATCTATTAAGTAGCCTATTAAAATAAGAGAGGAACATTGCTGCTAATTATCAGTAGAAATTGGATCTTCAGTATGCATTTCACGCAACGATGGCCAGATTATTCTAGTCCTTACGAGTTTAAGCCAAATAAACCAGGCAAACTACACGAAGATTTGACGTCGCTTTCACCATTAGTCCTTACCAAACTTCGCAGGCCTTGTTGCCCCAATTCCAGTCGATAATGATATCACTCAACTTGTAAGACCAGTAATTTCTTGGTGCTGGAACACTCATAGGCTCTCAACGACACCACGATGTGGTTCCATGGGATGATAACGTTGACACCTGCATTGACCTGAAGTATCGCATTATAACAGCGAAAGCACTTAAAGCACTCACACCCGAATTCGGCTTTTATTAGGTTTTTTCGCCTTAAGGCCACCCAGTGATGCTTCCGATCCAAGTATCATTGGCAGCCTCAAGCTTTATCGCCATCCTTGGTATTGGCCTTTCATAGACATTTTCTACCTCAAGAGAACAGATGATACACATTGCCATGACGAGTCGTTGGGAGCCTACACCTTCGAAATCCCCGATGTTTTCCCTACTTTGTGACAGTAGTAACTATCTGCATTGTCTTGAAGATAACTAGAAAAAAGGGAAACGGTGCTATGCAACCATCTAGTTGCGCAGTATGCGTTTGTGCAGCGGTGTCCTGTGCCTAAAACAGAACGAAGAGTGCTGTATAATGTCACTGGTATCCACATGATACGAACCTTCCTTGACTGCGCTGATCCGAAGAACAATTTTGTGTGGTCAAAAACGAGGCCTTTTCGAGTCTCGCACAGGGAAACACGATGTTTTGATTTATTTATAATAAAGCGCTTATTATTGTGGATGTTCTTCAAGTTCAAGACGAATTGTTGGTCCTTAAAATCGGTGATAACAAGGGTTAGCTGAAGTGTGTATTTGACTCACAAAATTGGGTGAGGATTTGGTAATCTAACCCGATAATATAGCTACAGTAGCACTTGGACCAATTGCCATAAGAATGGGGTCTCATTCCATATTGCAATCTGACACTGAATTTGGAAGCTTAAACAGAAGCAGTACGCCATCTGATGTGTTCATTTTCGTGCTGTGTTCGGCTTGACTGCTATAGGTGTCCGTGTGCTTTTGTAAACGTTTTTTACATTCGGCTGATAGGTAGGCAACTGGCAAGTGAATAATTCGTTAAGTTCAGTCGCTCATGTTTTGCAGCTTCACAGATTCGGTGATAGACCACTAATTGGGCTATTTGCTACTTATTTTTGACCATAGAAGTTCTTAAGATGGAAACATAATTATATCAAATCGCAATACCTACATTTCTCTGTTAGTCATCGAAATAAGTGTTAACGTCCATAGATATCGAATTTCATCGTTACAATCAAGCACCGGCTTTGGAAGCCGATTTGCCTAATGTCTTACATATTTACCTGGGCTTTTTGGAATGACTCAAATCAAGACTCACGTGTTGCTCCCACTTTCGTAATCTCCCTTAACATCTCCACTGACTTTTCAGTAATAGCCAAAGACGAAAATAACCACTACAATTTTCCGCAACTTTTTTCCAACAGCTACATTCCCAATTTTAACAACCCGAATGCCTTGACATTTATTAAAAAATTTACTGTCTGTCCTCCATTCCATTGAGCTGTGCTCACGCTTTGGGCAGTTGCTTAAGCTGTTGTAACAAAACTCTAGCCCTCACTTTTAAAGTGTTTTAAATTTAAAAAAATTGGCCAGCTGAGAAAACCGTAGAGAATCATACTTTTTCTCGCCACGGCTTACTGGCCTAATGATCTGCCGATTCTTTGGGAGTTACGGCTTTGAAATCAGCCAGTGAAGCACAAGGCTACAAGAAAATCTTATTTACTTAGTAGTACAAACCTCTTCAAATATCGGTGCTCTATTGTCCTCAGGCTGTGTTATACTCCATCGATTTTGATGTCCTCCAACTTTTGGCTGAGGCTCATTCAGGATGCAGGAGGGATAACGCATCTCCTGGAGATTTTTCTTTCGGTTTATTTATATTCGATTGCTGACTTTATTAAAATTTGGGTCTGTGTACTTTGTCATTCAAAAAACTGCTAGTAAAATGTTTTTTTTCTTGCGGAGTATGGGATCGCTGTCTGAAGGACTTCGCTGATGTCCTTACCGTTGTTGTATTCCATGCACTAGCATTTCGCCTAAGCAAACGCCATATCTTGGACCAAGATATCATGTTGGACTTCTAAAACAGTTGTGCTTCTGAATTCAGTTTTATACATGAAACGCAATTCAATTGGACTTCCTACTTAATTTAACTAAAGCAAAATGATAAAAAAGACACATTATTACAAGAAAAGAACAAAGAAGAATGCACTAAAATAAGTGCAGGAGTAGGTTTGTATTTTCCTTCATTTTAAGTGCAGGTTTAATTCGAGGTTTCGAAACAAAGAGCACGTCTTACTATGTGCCTTCTAACAAAATAACTGATGGCAATTTCGCTCAGCATTAAGCGCCTTTGCAACCAACACGATTCCTTCCGGTAGTGTTTACGAAAAATCTTCCCTGTAATAATTCCAATCACACCTGATCGGGCTACTACACTGGAAGAGCTCCAAGACAGGAACAGACATATATATATAATTTTAGTCCTAAATGGATATCCTCCTCATTTCCTTTCAAAACAAGCAAATGCAGGGAATTCTGATGTTTCATTTTTTTAATGATGTCAACAAAGTTGGCGTGTCCATCATTCCTACCAGGTGAGGACATTAGTGCAATCTTGTATTCCAATGGTAAACAGTTTTAAAGGTAAATATATACCGAAGCAACTTTTAAGGACGATAAAATGTGTAACGTAATGTGTCAAAAATAAAATCTGTTGGTGTTGAATTATTGTGACATCTTTCAAACCAAACACCGCCGAAACTTGGAGCACATTCCTTCGGAGAAGGGTGTGCTATGCAAGTCCTCAAAAGTGCTGAAGTTAACCGCAAATGTCACGAATAGGTAAGGAAAAAATGGACAGTTATTTGGAAAGATTTTAACGATCAATACCTGAAGGATTTCATTTTAGATTACCTAAATTTATGGAAAACGAAAGTTTTACTCCAAAGGAAAGCCGATTTGAGAGTACCCACCTTTTGAACCACCAAACCAATGCAATCCGATAGTTTACACACGTCAGTCATTATTTTAAGATCATAGAAAACATCCTGTTTATGATATTGGGATTTTAAATTACAAAATTGCACTCCTAGTTTATTTAATAAAATGAAATTTTTATTGGCGTTAGTCGCCTTATATTGAAATCCCTTCAGAAGCGAAGCAAATGTGTAAATCACAATAGGCCTATATTTTAAAAATGAAGGGTGATCATTTGAACAGAATAACGGTAAAAGAAAGGATGAAAGGTTCACTAAGCATCTCCTATCCGTTTATACGTATTCAGTTGCCTATAGAAAATGTTCCACTCAAAACTAATTTTCACCTTCTAAAACCATGCAAAATTAGGAGGTACTTAATTTTTTAGATTGTAGCAGATGCCCGATTAATGGCAAAATCGAAAATCTCAAAAGGGCAATTTTTATATTGGTGGATATGAAAAATCACTTAGATGATAGGTGTTGAGCCGGTGTAATACTCAAAATAAAACTGATCTGCTATATAAAGCACACCTACTCTCCTACGAATTACTCATAATCAACTGGGCAATGTGGCGAATTTTTTTCAGGCTAGGCAAAAAATGCCTAATTCTTACCTACGTAGGAATCGCGAGATGTTTGTTAGCAGGAATCGGACCTTAAAGGAGCAATGCTCAATCAGTGGTCAGCTTTTTCTAATCCTTACGTGGTTATGCCATGCTCTGGTCCTCAACTGCAGTTGCTGCCTAACCTAACTGCAATGTCGTAGCCCGAATTGAACCAACTTAATGAAACTAGTAGAATACCTGAGGACTTTGAAGTCGTTTTCACTATCGGTCGCTACCGGACGGTGCAAAACCTGCTGCTCAAATTCCAATCGGTTGTGATATACCCCTCAACTTACAAGACCACTCATCAGCTCCCATCGGCACTAGGACGTGATTCCTTGGGATGGCGATATTGGCATTTACATCGACTTGAAATACTCAACGTAACGTTGAAAGTTGACTTTCAGGAACTTAGACGCTGCGACAAATTATTTTTCGCCTTACGGCCAGCAAGTGATGCTTCAGACCCAGGTATCCTTGGCAGCTTTCACCTATCTAATTTCTCCTGACTTTGGCCTTTTATTGACCTGTTCTATTTCAAACAAATAAACCCAATGCATTTCTATGACGATTCATTGGGAAAATGCTTCTTCAAATACATTGATGCTTTTTTAACTTTGTACAGGCCTCTGGGTCAAATTTGGTACCCGACACCTCGAAGACTTCTATCTCACCTCGAGGTGTATTTGTGGCAGTGGTTTCTGGTCTTATGCTACTGAGACTGCAAAGAAACACATCGGTTCCGTGCAGCCAATTCGTTGGCAGTATGCTTTCAATTCAGCCTGACACGATACCACGATCTAATACTCAAAACAAAGCAAAATTATTCAATTCAATTTCGGTATAAGTAATAAAATCCGACTGGTAAATCGATGCTACAATGCGTGCCTTTGTAGTGATCACGCAAAACTGTCTGCATATTCAGGAACTTCCAATTACAAGTCAACTGATTTCCAAAATCTGCATTTGTAGGACAATTTCACACTAGGCCCTCAAGCCTTTGCTAATTCCTGAGCCCAACATTAGATTTCAAATTAGAGATGAATTTTTACACCGTGAATCGTGGCCCACAATATTTCTTGTCTTCTTCTGCAGAGAATTCATATTTCAGGATGGTTGTAATGATCTTCCTATCAATAACTCTCCTTTATTAGCTAAATGAGGTGTTTTATGACAATAAAGGGAGCAAAAAGATGAAACGGGTAATGCTCATCAACACAGCGAGTAGTATTGTCCCAGGTGAGTTTCCAAGTGCACTCTTGCGGTGTAAAAACGAATGTCCCAGTACCTGGGATACCGTGCACAATAAACATCTAGAGTCCATACTGTGTCCCCTACGCGAAAAGATAACAAAGTCCGTAGGTCTTTTTCATTAGAACTTA
>JAUOZQ010000908.1:0-21412 GCA_030710315.1 Anomotaenia brevis
ACCTTCAAAAGGGGGAGTGCAACGAACCCAACGCCATTAAGCCACCTCCCCTGGGGGACACCAAAATAGTGGTTGTACTTGAAAAAGGGGGCTGTTTATTTGGGTTGCTCAATGGCTGCTCTGTACAACAACTGGCTTGATAGTGATTGTCATTTGAAAATCATTGAGGCTACCGATGTTAGCTCAAGGATATTAATTGTTTTTTGGCGAAAATGATTATCAAATTAGGAAATACCGCAACTGACTGTATAACTAAAAGGGATAAGCACCATTTTAAAATAAAAAGCGACATTTCAAAATGGGTGTATCTACCCAACTGATTTAATTCTCCTAAGCACTTGTCTTTGTACGGTATGTAGCCACTAAAAATAATTTAAATGAACTGGCCAAACGTGAGGAAATATCTCATTAACTTTGTTTGAACTTGTAAGTGATTTAAAGAGCTTAACTGGGGTAAAGAACCACTAAGAAGCTACTCAAGATGTAATTAAATATTCCTTTCTTAGCGGCACCGAATCGAGAGCCTGGTAAAGGAAATCTTGTTGTCAAACTCATTGCTGCCTCAGTCCCAAATCGGCACTAACTCACAGGAGACACTGAGTTTCAAAAAACATTTAAAATAAATTTCGTTAATAAGACTGCAGCAGTAAGCTTTAAGCAGGAAATAGAAAACGACAATTTATCACCAGTGCATGGGAAGGAAATCCTGCAATTGTTTACTTAGTTGAGATTCGTTTGTGTCAGTAAAGGAACCAAAAATGAACCAAAGGTAACGATCAAGAAAGGCATAAAAACTATGATTAGCAGGAAGAAGGCGAAAGCATTGAGTAAACTATTGTGTCAATTAGCACTAATTAACACTTCTACAAATGTACACAAAAGAATGCTAAAAGAGGCAAGAAAAGGGTTTTCTATAAGTATTTGGGTGGCTGTAGTTGATAGGGCATGGCGAAATTTACCGTCGACTGGAATGTGTGGATAAATGTGTGCAGGGTTGACCTGTTTCATCCGTAAACAACTTACATGCACCCAGTCCATAGGGGGACTCGTATGTTCTTAGCCAGCGGTGCGAAGATACCGCCAGGTCACAGTACGACCACTGCATGACTATCTCATTTATATTTCTAAAGCACTATTCAAACTGGTTGAATACATAAAAAATGCTGCCTAAAAGGAGGCTTCTTTCTTGTCGACATCCATTATAATATTGCAGTTTTTTGGCAATTCAGATTATTAAGGTCGAATTTCACCATTTGTCAGAGTGGTTCTCTGAATGAGGAAGCAAATGTAAGTTGCAGCTGGCTTGAGCAACTGCTCACCGGTAACCTAATTAAAACCCATAATTATCGACACCATACTGTAATAAATTGTGTTAATTTGTCAAAGCGTTTACAACATAAATAAAATACCCCTTAAATCACATAGTGGGCTTTTGAAGACCAAAGGTTAGTGTAAGGGTGTTTATGAAATAGCCAGATGGGTCGTTTATTCAGTTTAAATGAAATCATTTATGATATATCTGATAAAAGTGAAGAGTAGTCTATCAGGTTGGTTTAATCGGATTTATCATTTGGTCCATTAACGATACAGCCTAGTAACACCTGTCCACGACTTACGGCCCCTCGAATGTACCATCAGTAAACATCGAGTCGGGTCTGTGACCTATGTTTGTTTAGTAATAAAACAAATGACCATCTAGAATGTGATCGTCACATGAGTAAAAAAATCTTTTTAGGAAGGAAGTCCAACCTATTGTCAGTGACGTTTTTGGCAAGCATAAACAACAAATCTGTTTTATGAATACTAAAAGGCCGTAGGATCTAAATGCACATCTCAGATAATGAAGAAGTTGAAATATGATTGTACCGATCAAAATAGAGGTTTGTTGACACAGTGGTTCCATCACCTCCCTTGATGGAAATATAATAAATATTTTTAGCTGTTTTGTATAAATTATACGCATGAATTATATAACAATGTCTATTTCCCTATACCAAAATATACTTGGAGAAATTAAATCATCCTGAGTACATGAATAAATAACTCAATGTCTTGTGCCTATTAATACCAAAATTCTGCATCCTTAATATTAGATATATGCTTCTGTTAGATACTGTATGGATACTTTAGCTCTAGCAAAACTCTCGAAAATCGTTTAAATTCCAATTTCGAAAGCAGTACTCACTTCTGCCTCATTATTGGGAAAAGCATATTTAAAACAGAAAATTACAACTGCAAAGTCATTTGAAGCTAAGTGATAGTTTTATAAAGGCCGTTTTTAACTCCAGTTTGGCACATGCTATTTGCAGCACTTCGCTAAATTCTGTCTCCTTCAGAATGCAGATTAATTCTTTAGACGAGTTGAAGCAAGATTACAAGGAAATATCGTCACAACCTAAATACACCGTTACTGTGACTACATTTTCAGAGGTACATGTGAATTTGATGTCTAGATCTTTTCTGAGGCAAATTTAAGTTAAATAAATTGATAATATTTGATTTGATGTTCAGAAAACCTTCATATGGCACCAACCATATTTTTATTTCCTGAAACTAAGAATTTTCTGTAGTTGCCATTTGTACTTGCACGGGCTTAGCGAGCGAAAACGTCCTGCATTTTGTTTACCTGCCAGTTTGCGATTACATTTTACTTGTTCAAAAAGAACCTTCTTCTGCATCCAACATAACCATCCCATCTTTGACTGCTCAAACGTATAAAGGAGGATACCGTTTATTCGGTTTCAAGTTCATGTTTGCTTTGTGGAAATTGATGTAAAGGTGAAATAATAACCAGCAACCACGAAATAGATAAAAGTAAATTGAGAATAAGCAAGCGAATGAAATCCTAAATAGAAATTCAACATTTTGCCAATTACACGTCTGCCGGATGAGTAAAAAGCACTGATGCTAAAATGACAGTTTTACAAACAAAAACATATTACAAAACCTATTACAAGCGACCACACGATTGCCCATAGTGTTTTCAAAGGAAGTAGGAAGGAAGTAGAAGGCTTAAGCAATTCTGTTACGACAAGTCGTGGAGATGTCGAAACCAACATTTTCCTTATAAATTTGGAATATATCAGACGACATTGAGCCAGGCACAGCAGGACTCCGAAGAGCGTGTGACAACGAAACGGTTTCATTCGTTTTGCCTAAGCTATTATAGTTTAGAGATGGTACTTTTATACATTGATCAACCCAAAGGGATGCATTAGACCAGCTCAAATTAGATCTATCTCTGTCAATTTGAATGAAATTTTACTATCCACTTTAATTTCGCAAGTGGAATAACCGCCCTAATTTATGTAAGACGGGACGAACAGGAGCCAGGTTTCAGACGAGGAAGATTACAATTTCTATGAGAATATTAACCATTTCCAAACTACCCATTTTCATCCATACGGGATTTTAAAAGGAGCAATATAACTGAACTCCCTTTTCAGCTTCGGCTGTAAGGTTGGTTTATTGAGTATTGCGTATAATATAATATATATATAATTCTAAAATATTTTTTTTAATCTAATTTGATTAAAAGGTTTTACCTAACGTATATGTCGACAACAGCAACTAAAGCCGTTGTCTAATGCATACAGGAATGAGGCTGTTCCAGTTTTCTAAGCAAAATGCATATCTCACTGCAATTTAGTTAATCAACAGAAGAATTAACCGAGAGTGCAGAAATGGGCAATTGTCTCACGAAATGTGACGTGCCATCATTTTGATTTAAACTTAAAATACCCTTGTAGCTTCACAAATTGTCTTAGTGACTTCATTTAAGAAATGCAATTAACCTGTGATTGAAAAAAGAGTATTTTTCCATTAATGAAGATTGGTGCTTCGTTATCAATAAATCAATGGTTTGGAAGTTGTAATATTCAATTTTGAATTTCATTATTTGCTACGATTTTTGCACTATTGCGAGTGAAATAAGATTCCATATTTACAATAGAGGTTTTAGAAGATTTTCACTAACTCGATTTGCTGCTATTGACAGTGAAACCTTTAATCTTCAGTGTATTCACCAAGAATGCATGATGCTTTCTTTACTTGACGGAAAATAGATAAACCCATTTCAAAATGCTCAAACTATCTTTTAAATTTTTCACGGTTCGACGTCAACGTGGTCAAATCAAAATGCTTTTTTCAAATGTCGATCAATAGGTCTAGAACACAATACTGGATTACTAAAAGGCTTCGTAAAAGATATATTTTAACATACATCAATAGTTGAACTATTTAAATGCGAATTAAGATATTGCTTATGAAGTGGTTTATTAAAATGCGCATGACTGATGGGTAAAAATGGAGATAATTTAAAATGATAAAATTCGGCTTCATGTGCTCTTAAGCAGAAAAAGTTTAATTTACAACAAATGAGGGCTACTTATATTCATCGATTTTCGAAGGGACTCATAACAAATGGATTCGAAATAATTATATTTGATTTTATTATGTGCAACACTAACATAAATTGGAAAGATGTAAGGGGTACTTTCGTCGTTATTTTAAGATACATAAAAATCGTCTTATTGAAAGAACAATATAAATAACTTTGCTACTCTGGGAAGGAGAATTAAACCTAATTGTGGGATCTACAAATTTAATTTGGTTTTGACTTTAATCTAACAACCTCCAAAAGGTCCTCTTTGCTGAAATGTAATTAACAACAATTAAAAATTCTGATGTCGATGCAATGACAACTATAATTAAATTTTGCTGTGCAGAATTGGTACCAAGATGCGTATTTTAATAGCATATTTTATCAAATATCAAAACAATTTTTCCTCTCCGTATATTGTAATTTCAAATATTTTGAATTCCAAACAGATGGTATTTGTCATTGATTTTGCAAAATTAGACCTGATTTATTACATATTAATAGAATTATTAAATCAATTTTGATTTGCCAATCTGCTTGTTGAACCAAATTGAGCTTATAAAGTAGCTTAAAACTAATTTATACTGTACAAATGGTTCCTTAAATTTCAACATATAAGGAACTTCAAATGCATGCAACCATATGAATAAATTTAATGTTTTTTAATAAAATGAAGTTATTGAAAAAATTTCCAACGGAATGGCAGCTAAATTCATAAATATACAAATTTCGTCACTGACACTATTGTAAAATGGAGGAATTCGCCTCTATTTTTTCTAAAAAATATAATAACTAAGTTCAAAGTAGCTCTAGTGAAGGAGTTCTTTAAAAAGCCCGGAAGCATGGTCAAACTGTCTATTGTACTTCACTCTTTAAAAAAACACTTTCATTTTTTGTTAAATATCGTTTTAGAAACTTTCAAATTAATGCAATAATAAGGGAGTGCTTGAAAATCATTAAAGAAAATGTCGCCTTTCTTCTATTTTCTCTCTTTTGAAACAAACATGATAGGTTTATTCACTTATTAAATACCCACCCGTCTTGTTTTCACTTTAAATATCCTAGCAGTTAGCTGCATTATGCTTTACCTATATATTTTTATGTTGACTCAGTCGAGTAGTTCGGGAAACCGTTAAAAGCAAGGCCTATATTTGTTGTAGTTGTGTTAAAGACGTCTAATGAAGTTGAAAAGTAGTTCCTATAACGCAGAAACAAAGATTTTCGCCGTACCTAGATTGGGTAAGTTACAAAAGAATTAAACTCCTTATTAATCTTTGTAAAACATTTATTTTTTCATACTACTGTGGGACGCAGCTTTGTCCTATGAATTACAAAATAGGAATATCACGTTTCTATGCTTTGCAATCGTCACCGCAAATGAGCTTTCAATCTTATAAAAAAATTAAATCCTGTCTTACGTAAAACCCAAACATAAGTCTACGTTTCAGTTTCATGATATTATTATTTAGCTTGCCTTCGGTTTGCTTAAAAGTATAAGCAGGGATGGTAATTTATTACTATTTTAAAGTTCATTTCCGTATTAACTACCACCAATCATCTTTTACCTCAAACATCCTATTTATAGAATGCAACACCTTTCAACCTTCCATATTATTTGTTTAATCCGCTGAGCAGAGCAAGACAAACTTAAATCAAATGCTGTTATTTGCAATTATAATGCTTATTGTTTCGAAAGAAGTCGAGAGGTAAGCCTTTTAACGCCAATTACTCTTTTCATGGTATTGGTAACTGCTTTTGTGTCTTACTTTCTAGCGTTTGGGTTGGGTGAGTTGCAAAGTGCTTCCACACTAAACTAGCCTTTTTAAAATATATCATTTTTTAGTTTCAATTGCAAACCGTAAATGCTTTTCTAAAATAAATTATGCAGTATTTACTTAAGTTAATAAAGAAATGTTTCACAGACTGATGTAAGTCCTAATGATTTGCTTTTTATTTGTTTGATAATATTTTAAAATGTACTTTAGGCTTCCCTTTTTTAAGTGGTATGTAAAAAAATAAAAAAAGATTCTTTCAAATTTGATGATCTGTAATAACGTTTCATTGATTAGTGAGAAATGGTAAGATATGGTCGATGACGTACATTTGTTTCACATAGAAACCGCCTTTCTTTTAAGTTCTTGGGTGTCTAGATATGCACCTCAAAACGGTAAAATTTTGTCACTTTTATTGCCTCTATCTACTAGTTTTGAAATCCTTGAATTAAACATTAAAACAGGTGTTTTTCGATGGTAGATGAAAGTTTTCCTATATAAATTACTGATATATTTTGAAATATATTTAGTCTCATAATCTTTGAAATTGACAAAATAGCACTGCCTGTAATCCATCCAATCTACGCTATGTTGAGTAAGTTGATGCATAAATTGAAACGAAAAGGATCTATCTCTAATTTTTTTTATTTGAAAAGCACTTGCTATTGGTAAGTTTCTTCTCCGATTGGTTGAATGATTGGATAGTTGCTATTACATGAATTTAAAATATCTAGTTCAAATTGTCAAACCGTAAGCAAACAAATATTTAAGAGTTTAATTTGAGTATATTTTATTCCTTTTATTCATCAAACGCAGTTGGGATTAACTCGTTTTTAAACTGGATAACCAATGAGCAAAAATAAAACTAAAGCTACTTTGCCACTCTTCTTTACCGCACTTTTGTTCCTTTTTATTTAGTAGCTTGGATGCGATTAAAATGTTTTATCGTCATGCAACTTACCTTTACCTTCAATTCCGACACTTCTGATTAGGGAAATCCAGTCTATTATTGAGGCACCTTGAAAAAGCGCGTCTCACAGTTTTGTAGTCATTTTGTGAGGAAAGTTTATTTAAAGTTAAAAACATCCGAGAAAATGAATAGTGGGATGTGATCGACCTAATTATTACTATTTTTTGGTAAAAACAAGAAAATTGTCAGCTTTAAATTAGGATGTGGAAAATTTCAAACATTGTATGGTTACATGAAAATTGAAATTTAATTTTTTGACATATCCCACGAAATAATATAAGCATATCATTTTAATTTTTTTGAAAAGGGTTTCTGAATTATGCACAACGATTCAAGCAAACCTGTTATATTACAAATTATTAATGGTTCATTGTTCCATGACTTAACTCATTTAAATTTGCTAAATAATGTCGGCAGTTGTCGGTTAAATACCAGAACATGACGTCGTTTTGAAAGGAGCATTTTTATTTATCAAAGCGGGCATTACAGAAGTTTATTTGCGAAAAATGATGATGATTTTTCAATGAATCTCATAATTTTTTTCAGTTTGGCTGCATTACCTTTTAAGCCTTAAATTGGAAAGCAAATCATTCATTATACTGCATGCATTTATGACAGCCAAACGTCGTATTGGATCAAGTTTGTAGGATCCCATTGTCTGTGCCACAAACAGGACCAATTAACACAAATAATGGTAAGCGTTTAGTAAGAATTATAATACATGATATTTTCGACAGGTACAACAATTTTAACTTTTACAGGACGATGCAGTAAGGCAAATGTATTAAATGCGAGGTGAAAACGGGATAGTGCTGTGATAAATGCCGTGAAGTGCATAAAGAAGCTTAAGAATCTCCTTACTCAAAGGTAATAACACCTCGAATGGCATGGTGATTTGCATGTGTCCAAACCGCCAGTCAATGAGAACATTTGCATGGGATGTAAAATGCAGCTCCAACTTACAACGTGTTTAAAGGAAATAATATTTTGATGAAAATTAATTTTGTATATTTGCATTCTAAAATAGAAATTGTTAGATATTTTCCAGTGAGCAAATTACTTAAAATCCATGGTTATTTTATAGCAAAGCGTTTCAAGAAATTTTGTCCTTTCCTGAAGCGATAACAAATTGAGAACATTATTCAAAAATGTAAGTAACTGAATTTTTAAAAGGTCAAGTCTATTTAGGATTAGAAGGCGCGATTAGGCAAACTGCTGTAATGAAAAATTGCTGGCAACTCACTCACAATTTTGGTTCAATAATTTTTTGTTATCAAAAGTTAAATGAAAAGACGTGATTTACAAAATCAGTCTAAGTTGATTCATACATTATTTATACATTGTATACATTATTTATACGTTGTGTTGAACAGTAGTATCGATTGAGAGTTGTTAGACTGTTACATTTTGTCAGTGTTAAATCCTATACATACATTATTAAGCAAAATTCTTTAAAAATACAAAAAACTTTATTGAGTGATTTCTTCATCTTATGACTTCTAATTAAATAAGAAACAGATTTTTGGCCTAGAAATAAGGATTTTAAGGGAATAGTAGAACTTCCAAAAAATAGTATATGTTATTGCATGCAAAGAAGTTAAAAAACAATGTGATTTAACGCGTTTTCTGTCAATAGTAGTGACGCCTTTATTCAGTTCCGGAAAATCACTTTCATTTATTTTATGCACAAAATTTAATAAATGAATGTAATGTGCCACTTCTCCCATTTCCAGAAGTCGCTTAGACAAATTTGATAAGCCCCAATTAAACAGTAATTCAATATTCATCTAAAAGCCAAATAATTAAAAAAACTTTAAAAGTAGGTTTTAAATAAATGACAAACAAAAAAATCAATAAAGACATATTCTTAAATTAAAATTGAAAGGGCAAGTTAAAATAAAGACTCAATAACAGTTATTTTCTACATACGCTTCTATTATTAGTATTTTTTTAAATGGTTTTAACATATTATTATCTTAGACGTTCTTGTTGTGTATAGTTTAAAAAGGACAATGAAGAAGCATCAAATGAAATAAATGGGTAAAATACTTTATTTAATGAGGCGATACAGCGACTAGCGACATAAAACATTCCATTGTGATTACACGAAATTATATTTTTGTTTTTAAAGATAACTCATGATTTATGTATATGCGTGCATATTTCTAACTCGTTTTTTGTCTAGAGTGATCGTATGTCTTCATACTTATGAAGCTTACACCACAGAAAAAAACTCTTGCTCTACTGTGCTTTGTAGATTTCCTTATGAGTATCCCTTTTAAAAACTTGCATTCATTTTATAGTTTTTTTTTTCCACTTGTTCACTATCATCGCACTTATAAAGCAAATATTTTAAAAGCATAACGTTCTTTGAGAGAAAAATACTTCATATTTAGATGAACAAGTGAATTATTTTGTTCATGAAAACTGAAAATACATACTATTTTCAAATAAAAGTGCAATAGGAAATATCATGCCTAAATTATGGAAAAAAATATGCTAATCAGTAAAGTGCCGATGCGATTTAGCATCACAGAGATCCAAGTGCATCCCTTTCTATGGTCACTAATGCAGCGAGGCAGCGCTCAGATTTGGGTCGCATTTCCACTTTGAAAAACGAAACTTCCAATTAGAAGCGCAACAGGCCTTCCGAATTACCTGATAACCAACGACGCCAGCACACATCAGATGCTACTCATGCTGTGCAAACTTTCGGTCGATCATTTCCTCACTCAGTTTTGATAGTAGCATCTCGGCCAGCGAATCACTTTCTTCTAGCTTCGACAGTCATTACTTCCTCCAGCCCTACTACCAGCGCGACGACTAAGAGGTAGTGGTGGAGGCTCTAACGCAATGCCAGCAAAATCTATCAAGCAGCTGCCCTCCTTTAAAAGCTCATTCGTCCACTCCAAGTTCTACTTCACGGTTCGGCAATAAAAATGGCTCCTCGAACTAGCATCCTAAAACACCAACGTATGAATACATTTAAAAGTAGGTGAGAAAATTTGAGTCATATTTTACATTCATGGCATTCCAAATAAGAGTGCTAATTGAAAAAAACCCAAACCGACTTTACTTCCTCTAAAGACTGCAGAATTGCCTAATAGAGCATAATCAAATTGCCGCAAATAGCACCGCGCAATCATAGTTCTGGTCTCTCAATTATAGCCTTACGATCACCACTCATCTTACAACGTCATCAAATCAACAGGCCATGTATGCTTTCCACATTTGAGGCATTGCTGGCACAAGAGTGGAATGGCGAGAAGTTAGAGAGGCAGCACTGCAGAAATTTTGTAGAGGGCCTCATTAGCAGAACTTTCGTCATCATGCTGGTGGCGCTAGTGGTGCTGGAAGCGCTAGAAGAGGTAATTGGCATCGACGCCAGAAAAAGAGCTGTGACGAGCATTGCTAAGTGGGGAATAGAGTCACTGAACGTTTGCACAGCAAGTTGGGTAGGTAGTAGGTTATCAGTTAATATTGTAGGCCATATAAGCTGCAAATCGGGAGCCTTAAGGGAAAATCTTACCAGTGAAAATTGTAAAAAAGTGCCAAATAATGTGTTTTATCATTTTCTGATTACTTTTTGAGCATTTTCCATGACAATTGGTTTTTATTTATAATCACATTTTTGTAAACAAATGGGCCTGTAAAAGTGCAATAGTTTTGAATAAAATTTCTCACCGACTTTATCATGCATCACACTTATTATCCATGTAAAATATGCCATTAATTGATGAGTTGTGTTTCTTTGCTTATGTCATGACTTTTTGTTGACATTCACGAAATAATGCATACATTTAATGAAAAAGTCAAAAAATTGCTGTAAGGATAACTTTACACACGCTAAGTAAAGTAATACCTGAGCTTTTTAGCATTGAATTCCTACGCAAGCCCAATTTTCGGATTCAGCAATACTGAAATAGAAAGAATAATCCTTTTTCACACACGCCTTGAAATATTGCTTTATCTACCTTGGTTAAAATAAACAATTGCCGCATCGCAATATTACTTAATGCATTTTTAACATTCATTTATGTCATATACATTTACAATTATTGTCTGAACTTAAACAAAATTTTACTTTTTTACACCCTGAATACATCGATTTCCGAAGAAAATAACGAGTAAAAAGAGAGTGTTCATTTGCCTTCCGGTATTGTTGTCTAGAAAGGCAATACCTTGTTGGCGATATGATTTCACCCTGGTAAAATTTTTGCGATTTTTGCAACTTGTATTTAATAAATTTAAATTGATATTTTTAAACACCAAGCAATGACAATTTCATTCAAAAGAAGCGATGCTTCTTCAAGCATTAACTTACATAATTCTAATAAATTTTGCGCTTTATTTGCAAAATCCACATTTTGGCTAAAAAGTGTGCAGCTGTTTTTAAAATGATTTCATTTTCGAGCCAATTCCATTTAAGGAATAGTTTAGATCTTCCAGAAGGTACATTAAAACCCTTTTGCAAACAACTCATTACTGTGCTTATGAATCAGCCTAAATAAGTAATAGGCCTACAAACCTTAATCGAAGAAGACGAGAAAAGTTTCATATTTGCAAATTGCCTTTAGTTCTTTTTTTGACACAATGCTTAGTATGATAATACAAACATTTAACTTTAAATTTTCATCATAAAATAATTTCTTCCTTGATGTTACTCTGACTATTAACTATCAAAACGCAGCATTTACGAATGCGTTAAATAGCTCATTCACAACTCAAGAAGGGCGAGAAAGCTCCTAGTTCGAGTGCTCTCAGTAGCATTTTATGCAGTTAATTAAAGCCTTTTAAACATTATAATATACTGTCTAAGATATTCTGGAAAATGCTAATTATCAGTTTAAACTTGACAAAAGCAATCCTTACGTAATGTATGGCAGCAAGAAATTAAGGGTACTATTTAAGAATGATACATGAGTTTGTTATCACTACTGTTTGACTGATAGAGCAACCTTACCGTTGCATGCGTCATTCCGATTTGGAGAGCACATATGAAGAATAAGGAAAACTATTTTATGCTTACGAAAGACATTGGACAAAAATGCAAATTAAAAGTGGCAATTTATTGCGTTATCCAGGAAATTTATCCAACCAACTTGCTTTAAGATGGGACTGCAAACTTTTAATTTTAAAAATGCTAAGTATCTTACATTCTAATTAAAACAATTACATAGGCTGATTACACTAAGAGAACGAATTAAATTCTAACTTTTTTGATTTTAAAGGTATATATTAAAGCAAGAACAATAATTGCCTAGAAGAATAAGTTGGTTTTAATTGTATAATATTCCACTCGAAAATATTTCATCCATGATCGTATTGTAAAAAAAATAGCTCATATAAATGCATAAACCTTTATTTTAGGTTATTTTAATGTTGTTAATTAAATTTGAACTTCAAATTATATTTTGTTTTATCAAGTGAATTTGTTCAAAATTCCATAGAATATGATATAAAAAGGAAATACAAGGTGCACCTATGTAAATAGACAAGCATCAAAGTAGATAGACACAATCACCACCGTGCAAGTTTGATTAAGTACGATATTATACTTAATGTAGAATTTTATAATTGTAGTGAGCAAATAATTCTCTGTTTACTAATGGCCCTTCTAAGTCGTTAATATCAAATAAGCCAGCTTTATTGAAGAGACTCCTAATGATGTGAAGAATGAAATAAATAAAAATTAAGCATTTTGCATATATTTCTAATAGAATTGCTTAAAGTGCTTGACAAGAACCTACTTGACAAATAATTCAATAGTATTGAAACTATTGAAGGGTTTCAAATATGTGCTCATATTTTTTTTAATTTTCGATATATAATAGCATTTTTTTTAAATTTCATCTGAACCGAAAAGGGGTAAGGCCATGAAGTTTTCTAGGCTTTAACATCGTTTCGAAAAAGCAGCATATATTAATACTTATCATTAATTCGTTAATCTTACTGCACATTTTTTTTTCCAAAAGGCTCCAGAATGCAAAAGTTCCTATTAATCTTAGCTTTTAAAGATAAAAATGCCTTAAATTTTCTCTAGTAGGTCTTATGCTTTTCTCATCAATCGCGCAACATTCGAATAATGGGTTTGTTTAATATCTGTCATTCGCTTCGATAAATCTCCAAAATGTAATTACTTTCAAATCCCGCGATGCATCATGATTTATAGACCAGAATTTAACTGAGCTTTTGCAGGTTGCTGCAATTAGTCCAGAGCCTGATGGACTTATTACGTATACTAATTTTCTCAAGAAAAGTAGCCAATGAGTATTTTCATAAGTGGAGCAATTTTTAAGTGGATTTGTAGCTGTTCAAATATTCATTATTCGATTGATAATCCCTTAATCATTCAGTGTCTACTTTATAAAACAGATCAAATTAATGGGTTGCATAAGCAATTTTTTGTTATTTATTTCATTATCGCTTTCCTACAATCGACTAGCAAAGAGAGGATCATATTTGAATCAGCAAATTAAAGACTGACATTACTTAAACCGTTTTTCACTCATACGAGTGCTATCACTTCATTTAAATGAATGATTTTTAAATCAACCGCTACAAATTGCTAATAGAAAAATAATTTTATACACTTTATTATTCATTGCAATTTTTATAAAAAAGCACTGGAGTCTTAAGGAATAAATGGCTTTCCTAATATTAAACCATTTATATTTGTCATCACTTAGTTTATCACCATCTTATTAACTCTTTAGAGATTTGTTAGGAAAAATATCATGTTAAGTGTTTTATCAAGTCTCAATCCTTACGAACCGTATTTTTTCCAAAAGGCTGCAATACCTAGAGCCTATGAATATAAGCCCTTGAAAAATAAATCATCTATGTATATATGTCAATCGCTTTGTTAAATCCCCGAACTAGATGGCTTTTAAATTTTCATGACCGTTTAAATAGAAATAAATTGTATTCAAGATGATAGACAAGTAGTTATCTCAAAATTGGCGGGCAATTGCAATAAACGCAGGGTGTCATGGGGTTCTTATGAATTTTAATTTCTTGGCTTCGAGTAGGCAACATGGAAAAAAAGACTGCGACTTAAGTAAATTGGCTGGAATTCAAGCCGAAAATGCACCGTCAAGCATTTATCAACAATAAAGCTGGTTTGCGAGCTTCTTCACATGCGTTTGTGTTGTTTAGTTTAAATTAATAAATCGCTTTCTTCCATTCTATATAATATATCAGCTGTTGATACTTTTCGAGAAATCCTTTTCTCACTTTGTCGTAAACATTGTTAACATTAGATTACAAGGCCATCAATTTTAACAATTTATCTTGATTTGGAAAACTAATTACCCCTATTTCCCATATAAACAGTCAACACACAGTTACAGCACATTCTGCAATGAAATGTTTTAATTACGTTAATTGCTCCATTTTTAGAGAAAAATATATTTCATAATCTAATATTCTTCCTATTTTTTAAGCTCTCTGGGTTATTATTATGCTATTATATCCCTTGGTAGTTTGATTTTGATACTTTTGTGGTTCGAGAATGTAACGTTGAACTTGACAAACTGCTGAACACCTAAAAGGATCAGTTAGTTGGGTTGTGAGTAACAACTAGATCACAATTTTAGCATGTTATTTGCACGTCTGTAACTGTCTAGACAAACGGCGCACTCACATTCGGGTTACTATTATTAGGATACATCTTTTTTTCTTAAAGCACACAAAAGACTGAATTAGACCGTGTAATAGACTGTTACAGTTTTTAGGTACAAACAGTTTAATTAGGTAGAATTCACTAAGGAAACAAAGGCTTTAAGCATAGAAAAATGGAACTACGTATTGTCTATTCAATCTGAGTAATGACAGGTACTGTTCACCTCTTTCTAAAATACGAACATACATTTCATAAAATGTTACGGTTATTTGTTTTAAATTAGACTATATTAGATTTTACTATTATGGATGGAATGCATAAAATATTTTAAGTTGAATTGCCACCGAATCGACTGAATGCCTAATAGAATGGCCTAATAAAAAGGAAGTTATAGATGATTTACTGAAGCCATTGAATTTTGTAATTATTTGAACTAGCTAACATTATTTATTAAATTGACATTTATTCGTGGTCTCTCATTATTGAAAACATGTTAATATATTTTGATGTGATTGGTAAAATAAAGGTAATATGCATTATAAAACCACAAAAATTGATATTCAATAATTTTCTCAATATTTCGCACTTAGCTAACAGTACGTAGGCACAAATCTATTCGAAAATGGATAAATGCCTAGGTCTGTGAGCCAAAGAAGCTCAGATGTCCATATCGTATTCACGGTACTCATAACAGAAAGGAATTCGTCACCATTTTGGAAGGCATATTTAAAGCTCTAAAATATTGGATATCTACATTTCAGTTCTTGTTTTTCATTTCTAATTATGTGGAATAGGTACGAAAATTATGTCATTTACGAAATAAAAGGTCAAACGTAAGCACGATTGAAAATACATAGTTAACTTAAGACAAAGTGGTGATATATATTTAAAATGCTTTAGAATGTTTTATGATGGATGAAAGATTGGGAATTGTTAACGAATATTCTGGTGGGCAAAGATCGTTATATAATTACACCCTATTAGTTGGCCTAAATCTAATATTTATTTCTTATTTGCGCAAATCTTACTTAAAATTTAAACATGTAGTATCTCTCTAAATGCTCTATTTGTTGAAACCTTGATAATCCATAATAAGGTTTGTTGAGAAGTGACCCTTGCGATGCCTCTTTCCGCGGCTCAAACTGAGAGCAGGGCATCGCCATTGCCCTATTTATTTAATTTTATGAAGTTCTCTTTTTCTTGAAAAAAGGTTGTAAATTATGTAACTGGAAAAGCATCTTAAAGTATTTACAAGATCATTAAACATGAATTAGAAACACAGAAAAAAGAGAGGGTATTTCCGTATTTCGCGAAATTTTCCTATTTGCCTGCCTCCGCTTAATGATTTCAGCAAAATTTATCATTAAGATTAATTTTGGATTAAAAGCGTCTTGACTGATTGTTGCGCTACAAATATAAATTATTCATGCATCTTCAAAATATCTATTACACTAACAATAAATTATTGGTACTGCATTTTCGATGTTTTCTATCCTTATTCTAAGAAGAACGTTTTGAGCTTGCTTTATAATACTGCCTTAGAGGTTCTACTAATAGGTAGATATTGTTTTATATCTTGCAAGGTAAATGTATTCTTCATATTTCTTCGCCCTTGTAAAGATGTAGTTACAACTATTTAATATGGTTTTTATATATTACTAATAATATTAGGCGAGAAATAAAGAGCATTTCCCTTAAACGTAATCGATTATTCTTATTTTCAAGCATTTACGATTAAATCCTAATAAATAAAGTCCACATAAATATTGCATTTTGTTAAATAGCTTATTAAAACAGGTTAATCATTACTGAATTATCATCAACACCCTGGATATCAACGCCAATATATAAAATGACTTATTGACCATTATAGGATTATACGATTCGATAAAAATGGCAATTTTTATTTTGCCCACTATAGCCAACTTTAATGCACTTATAAGCATGTTCTATAAATCATATTATTATATGCAAGCACATAATAAGTTTGATTCATTGCAGTGCTTTAAACATGTTTAATCATGGTCCACATTATCATATGTCACTTATAGTTATAATAGTAGGTAAAGAAAGGGCATAAAAGGCTGATTGACATTGAAATAAATTTAATTCATCAACGTCATCAGTTAGCTAATTTAGCAATGCCTTTTTAGATATCTTAAGTTTTAAATTATATGAAATCAGAACACCATTAAATTGCGAAAGATACGCATTTTTACAAGTGTTCCAATTCATTTTGACTGATTTATTTAAAATTAAAACATGTAAAACGATTTTTTAGAAGCCATTAACTTTGTTTTAACAGGTTTTCTAGGCGTTAAATAACTGTATATTTAAGAGTGGCATATTTAGTGAGTTTATTTAATGCTAATTCAAATGATCTGCGCAAGCTCAGGCTAATAACATCGTTTGGATTACATTACCAGAGACTTAATAACTGTTAAGGACTAGATTCTTTCCCTTATCAGTAGTTTTGATGAGTTACTCATTTTATTTTTGGCAATATTTGACAAATCGTTGTCTTAAGTTTGATGATATTTACTAATTTGATTTTTATACGTTTTGACATTATCATGATACTAAAAAGGCAAGATTCGATTCACAACAGTACCGTTTCGTTTAATTCGCATTTTCACTAAGTGAAGATGAGGTCATTTAATGCAGTTTGATGTTTTTAGATAAATAATTTCTTGCAACGGTTTCCCAATCATGAAGTGCATGTGGGAGAAAAACAATTATGGACGCACCTACAGGAATAAACAGATATTGACATATTTTGTACATTATCTAGAAAGTTTCAATGGATCAGATAATTCGTAATCAAATTATATGTTTAGCGAGGAATTCAGAAGCAGCTTACCCAAACTATAAATCGCTTTGAGAAAATATTCAATAAACTTTATACGAAACCATTTTGTGATATTTATTGTTTTTTGCAATACATTGAATTGAAATATGAATTTTAACTCCGGTATATTCATTTTGTATTTCTTTTCATTTTCTGGATGTTAGAGGACAGAGTGCTGAATTTAATATCTATTATGCAAAATAAAATAGGACCCCTGGAATTGTAGGATAAAGCAAGCGAATGACAGGAAGAACTGTTTATTGCCCTTTCAGCAAACTGGGCGAGTTTTATGCAATAAATCAATTATTATCATTTTGTCGTTCAAATTAATATCTTTGGGGACATTCGCCGTTACTTATGTACAAACTATGATTTATTGCTTTATCCTAAAAGTTCAAGGATTTTATAATATCTGATTACCTTTTGCAAAATGGATAAAAAAAACTGCCCTCTAACTTTAACACCAAGAAAATTGAAAAAAAGAAGGTTTGATTTAATGGAGTTAAATTTCATACTTGAATTCATTATAGTACACTAAAAAATATTTAACAATGCTGCGAAACGGTTTCAAACGAATTTTATTAATGCATTCTCTGTGAAGATTAGAGGTGATCGAAGCGATTTTTCATTTAAGTAAGCCGCCTTTGAATTCTTCGACAAGGCGTGCAAGACAATCCAAAGAGGTTGCTTGACATCGACTTATATGATGACATAAATAATATACCATAATTTGTTTACCTGCAGGTACCTTGATAATTATGAGATTCTTGGAAGAGCTTGTGTTGACTAGGGAGTTCTCACTGTATGAAATTATAATTGTTTCCATCGATCAATATTACAAATTCACCGGAACTAATTGCACTCATCTAAGCGGCAATTGCTTTGTAAACTGGGTTAGTAATATTCTTTCGTATAATGAATCTGATGAAATTAAAACAATTTCACGTTCTACCAGCGTGTGTCACTAAACCGCATTCGTTGTTTGGCTTAAAAAAGGAAATGATGACTGCATGTTCTTGTTACGATGGGGGTAACATCGGCTGATCAGGATTACATCGGGATTTATAACTTTAAAAGGGAATCATTAATTTCCTTTTAATTCTACTCGGCAGCTTCTAATACGTTTTTTTCAAAAGAAGTTTTGTGAGAAGATTATGAGTAATTTAGGAGTTCCTGTAAATGAGGTTATTTTGGCAACAGATATCAATGCGTTAATAATGACAACAAATTCATGAATGCTGATTTCCACGAAGTATTTGCCAAAAAACTATTATAAAAAGACATTCTTAATGAGAAGTTACAGGCAACAGTTCTATTAGAATCACCAATTAAAGAGTGGACATTTCGAAAGCGAAAGGAATAACGTTGATTGGTCCTGATTTCAAAGCCTTTTTCGTGTAAGCGAAATAACAATACATTATGTTCATCAGTATTCGGTGCCCATAAATACTTTTTAATGCAGGATTTAAGCAATACCAATTATCGAATTTTAAATACTAAGCTGAATATCTTAATAGATTCAATCATGATTGGGGTATTCATCACAGTGATTTCAAATTAACGTTTCGAGATCTGCAGCAAATTTTTTGCATCCAAATCAAGCACTACCAAAGTGCCTAAATTAAAGGAGCCTGAAAAACAGGCATAGCAATCTAAACTACTTAAAAATTTCCACTTTATCGCCTTTAAGACGAGGAAATTGAGGAGGTGCGGAGGAGATTTGCATTTCAGTGCCTAGCGGTGCGGTAATATTCTCAGGTCACCAAAATATCACCCACCATGACCAAAGGCGGCTGGAAGGTGCTGGAAGCCCGGGAAGTGTCTGCAGTTTCAAGTATGGCTAGACCATATTTAGGGTAGCTAAGATTACTCAAGCATCAATCAACTCAAATGTGTAAAATGCTGCAGCTGTTTGAGGCCACCATGCGATCTACTTATTTATTATGTAGCAGATCTTAATTCAATGCTATTGACTTCCACAATAGGCCTAATAAACTATGCTCAGGTTCAGCAAAATTGCACCTGCATTATAATTGTTCGTCTTACATCAGTGTATTTCCTATTTAGTTCTATTCATAAACACTGAACACCTCGCTTTGTCTAATTCCCACCAGTGTCTTTTACATAGGCACATGCGAATGGAATTATGAACAGCAGCTTTCAATCGAATAAAAAAACATACTTGTTGGGTTTGATACCAAAAGCCGGACAAAAAGTTAGCACGGCGTTAAAGAAAATGCGAAAGTCCGAATCCTGATTTGTATTGCTTTCCATTTAATATTAAAATTATCATTAGAACCGCAAAAAAATATTAGATAAAGAAATCTATTGCATTAACTTGATTACTTATCTATTGACCATCAACAAATCTCCAAAATTTGAACTCATTTGTATCCATCTTTTATTTGTTAATGTAAAAACGTTACCTTGATACCCTATCTTTATCTATGATGCATATTTGTGCATCAATTCAAAGCCATCGATTCTTAAATATTTATTCGAAAGAGTCGTTTTTTAGGATAACATCTGACTAATTTCACAAATTGAGATCAAAAGAAAGAGTCCTTTCGCATTTGAATACGAGTGAAGCGAGAAAATTGCAAGTCGATTTGCCATCGCTTGTCATTCGAATTCATTAAATTGCTAACATAGCCTCACCCATGTTTTCCTCCTGCCATATCAGGTGCAATCAAAGAGGCACAAATCACCTCACTGTCGGAAAGGTCATTGAAAAGATTCCCCTACAATAAAGCTAATCAAGGAATTTCTAGTACCCTATCTCTCAGCAGTTGGGTCTCTAATATAGGTTATATGCTGTCTTGAGCTCTGAGTTATGAAGCCTTGCAAAGTTACATATATACTTTATTAGTTTTCGCAACGTATTACACATTTCTTTCAAGTCTTATTACATTGTCAAACACAACTCAAGATCCATTTTTTGCGTTCTAACTAAATACATTTATAATGCTTATTTATTCAAAAATATTTAAAATTCTTTAAGGTATTATTCTATTTCATGAAAAAGTTTGAACGATAGCGCGATCAAACTTAGTTGTATCACCATCATCGCAGATGAGCAGGGGCCTATATCCCTTGCGTTTTGTTTTTAAGCACATGAAATATAAAGTAAAAAGCAAATTTATTCTAGAAAATGACCATTACATTATTGGTAGCTCTGCAAGTTGTTTCTTGGAGCTTATGCAGAGTCATGTTTACCGACTGGGAATCCCGTTCTTTGGAGACATGGTTTCAGCAAATGCATTCCATTGTCAAAGGATTAGAACGATTCAACCAACCATAAACTTTATGCTTCCTTTCTCTTGGGGGAAGGGAATGTTTTGACCCCTTGATGATAGTAGAATGAAAATTAAGGCCTTGGACATGTGTTTTTCACTCAAAAATATGCAATGGGAAACACTATTTACATCAAAGCCATGGTGTAGCATCTGTCTTCGGAACAATACGTGGTATTACAAATTACATTATATTTCTATTGTAAAATACAGTTGGTGATAACAGAAATGACCAAAAGGCATAGCCATTTCAAGTTTTGATTGTATAAGGCATGGTCTAATAATCTTACCAATTAAAAATAATTTCTCGTGTCTTTGTACTCGGGTGTCAGTGATGTTTTTAAATACGAACTACAGAATATATCGCAACCTTCTATTTCACACTTTTTTAATTCATACGTTCAGCGGATGTCCTTTTTCACCACATAAATTGGTTTTATTCCGGTTCTTTTCCATATGGATGTTTCTTGATAGTATGCTACAGTGATTGACTGCAAAATATGAACTTCTTAATTACGTTTCGG